>BLSH010436023.1:186168-206379 GCA_018402905.1 Glandirana rugosa
AATGTATCTTTACTGTTAGAATGTAACAACATTAATGTTATTGTTTTTGTAGTTAAATCCGGTAATGTATCTTTACTGTTAGAATGTAACAACATTAATGTTATTGTTTTTGTGTTGTAAACATACCTTGTCTAATATGGGCAAAGACGCCCATGACGCTTCGTATATTATCAAGATTAGTGTTTGCTCATTCTCTTTAGTCTCCTAACTTCTCGTCTGAATATAGAAACGTTACGATTCTAACCCACCATGTCGACCCTCTGGGAGAAAGTTCACTGCAGGGTAGACAAGTGGGTGTCCTAACTCACTCATGTATTATATTGTACATTTAGAAGTTGAAATTTTGAAATTGCGCACAACTTATTCCAGCATAACTTACAGAGACGAAGCGGAAACTCAAGGTTAAACGTTAAAGTTTTAAAGTTGAAGATTTACATGTTATATTATGTACTCACTCAATCCTGCGGGTGAACAGATGGGACGTCACTTGAAAGAGGGTCTCCCAGCTGTACCACCCAATCTTAGCATTGCAAAGATATAAGTCTGCTCTTCAATCCTCTGATTTCTCTTACTCGTTTGTGATTAGAACTATTATATGCTTCGCAGTACCCGCAGAAACGGGTATAATCTGTTCCATACAAATGTTGTGTTTTTGTTATTGTAATTACAACAATGTAAGATTGTCATTTCTATGTAATGGCCTAAATTGATGTTTTTGTTATTGTAATTACAACAATGTAAGATTGTCATTTCTATGTAATGGCCTAAATTGAAAAACAAATAAAAACATTGAAACATAAAAATAGAATGCTTTCCTATCCACTAATTTACTTAATTGTGAAAAAAGTGAGGTTAGTTCAGATTGTGGGGATTCCTTCTTGTTATGTTCCTTGTGATAGCCCTGCATGAGCATATCCCATTCTTTTCCTTGAAACATCTCCAAGGTGTCTGAGTGAAAAAAACAGTTCTCCTAAATGTCCAAACAATTGAGTATGTTTGTTAATGAAAAAGGCCTACACGGCCAGGTAGAAATAATTTATATAGATAGGTGGTAATGGTGGGGAGTGGGTATCTACTACCCTAAATTGGTCAGCTTAATAAATTATACCACCCGGGTATGTAACCATACTGCCGTCATCCCTCAATAGAATCTACAACAATGTGAGTTTCCCCATAAGTTGGGATTTTTGAGGCAGACCGAATACTTGAAGCATATACAGTGCCTTGCGAAAGTATTCGGCCCCCTTGAACTTTGCGACCTTTTGCCACATTTCAGGCTTCAAACATAAAGATATAAAACTGTAATTTTTTGTGAAGAATCAACAACAAGTGGGACACAATCATGAAGTGGAACGAAATTTATTGGATATTTCAAATTTTTTTAACAAATAAAAAACTGAAAAATTGGGCGTGCAAAATTATTCAGCCCCTTTACTTTCAGTGCAGCAAACTCTCTCCAGAAGTTCAGTGAGGATCTCTGAATGATCCAATGTTGACCTCAATGACTAATGATGATAAATAGAATCCACCTGTGTGTAATCAAGTCTCGGTATAAATGCACCTGCACTGTGATAGTCTCAGAGGTCTGTTTAAAGCGCAGAGAGCATCATGAAGAACAAGAAACACACCAGGCAGGTCCGAGATATGTTGTGGAGAAGTTTAAAGCCAGATTTGGATACAAAAAGATTTCCCAAGCTTTAAACATCCCAAGGAGCACTGTGTAAGCGATAATATTGAAATGGAAGGAGTATCAGACCACTGCAAATCTACCAAGACCTGGCCGTCCCTCTAAACTTTCAGCTCATACAAGGAGAAGACTGATCAGAGATGCAGCCAAGAGGCCCATGATCACTCTGGATGAACTGCAGAGATCTACAGCTGAGGTGGGAGACTCTGTCCATAGGACAACAATCAGTCGTATACTGCACAAATCTGCCCTTTATGGAAGAGTGGCAAGAAGAAAGCCATTTCTTAAAGATATCCATAAAAAGTGTTGTTTAAAGTTTGCCACAAGCCACCTGGGAGACACACCAAACATGTGGAAGAAGGTGCTCTGGTCAGATGAAACCAAAATCAAACTTTTTGGCAACAATGCAAAATGTTATGTTTGGCGTAAAAGCAACACAGCTCATCACCCTGAACACACCATCCTCACTGTGAAACATGGTGGTGGCAGCATGCATCATGATTTGGGCCTGCTTTTCTTCAGCAGGGACAGGGAAGATGGTTAAAATTGATGGGAAGATGGATGGAGCCAAATACAGGACCATTCTGGAAGGAAACCTGATGGAGTCTGCAAAAGGCCTGAGACTGGGACGGAGATTTGTCTTTCAACAAGACAATGATCCAAAACATAAAGCAAAATCTACAATGGAATGGTTCACAAATAAACATATCCAGGTGTTAGAATGGCCAAGTCAAAGTCCAGACCTGAATGCAATCGAGAATCTGTGGAAAGAACTGAAAACTGCTGTTCACAAACGCTCTCCATCCAACCTCACTGAGCTCGAGCTGTTTTGCAAGGAGGAATGGGCAAAAATTTCAGTCTCTCGATGTGCAAAACTGCCCCAAGCGACTTACAGCTGTAATCGCAGCAAAAGGTGGCGCTACAAAGTATTAACTTAAGGGGGCTGAATAATTTTGCACGCCCAATTTTTCAGTTTTTTATTTGTTAAAAAAGTTTGAAATATCCAATAAATTTCGTTCCACTTCATGATTGTGTCCCACTTGTTGTTGATTCTTCACAAAAAATTACAGTTTTATATCTTTATGTTTGAAGCCTGAAATGTGGCAAAAGGTCGCAAAGTTCAAGGGGGCCGAATACTTTCGCAAGGCACTGTATAGATAAAACATACAAATTTATTGATACATTAAAATCACAGTAACGGGAGTAGACATAACAACCCGTATGCAATAAAACCGAAGTGTATACGAATGATAATAAATTGATGTGTAGACTTCTCAGAGTCCGAAGTGTTTCAGGAAACTCCTTTCTTCAGGGGCAGTGGTAGAGAAGTAAACTAGCTCTGGCTATCTTACAAGTCATTTTTGTAACAAAGTATTGCATATACTGTATGGTGTAAAATCACCTCACATTAATTTTGAAATACTGTGGGTTTCCAAATATTAATCTGTAAAAATAGCTTCTGCCAACTGTGATGTAGATTATGTAATTGCTGCCAGATTAAAATTTGCGTAACATGAACAAAAGTATGTTTTTCTCTATACAAAGAACAAATAAATTTAATTGTTAGTGAGGCTGTATCCATAGGGATTTTGACAGTTTCTGAGGCCAAGAAATTGGTACCCTTCCTTCCAGTAGTTCCTATCTCCCATCATCTTCCCAAGACACATAAAACTGAAGTTCCACCCTTAGGTAGAGTATTGGTTCTTTGGATGAACCACTTGGAAACCTGATGGATACTTTGTTACAGGCCTTGGTTAACAGAATTCCTTCTCACCTATGTTGCTCTTTAGGGTAGAGATCACACTGGACTGGCTCAATTGGTCACTGCTTGTAGATATGATACCTCGGGGTACAGCCTGATGGTCGATTACGCATGTGATCAAAAAAAGTGGATTTAAAGGAGCGCCCGGTGTCCAGTACTTGTGGGTATAAAAACGTTTTATTAAGAGTAACAACGATAAGATAAAACAAACGCGTTTTGGGAAAACAAGGACCCCCCTTCCTCAGGGATGCTGCTGAGTGCTTTTGGGGAAGAATCCTGACTAGGCTTGCCTGTGACGATTGATATCCGAGTGCCGGCTGTAACTTCAGAGGCAGCATCCTTCTCACCTACGTGACACCAAACACTTAGTGCAGGTATTTGAAGGCTTACACTGGAATGAGAATATGATGGTTGATTTTTTTATGTTAAATACCTATACTCTAGCATACCTCACGATTTGGGTGTCTGTTCACTCAAACACCTTTGGATCTGTACACTGAATATTCTCCCGAATTGAAATGGTTCACTTTGGAAGTGGTGCCTTTCCTTTTACATCATTTTTTTTTTATATTTTTGATAAGACATGGTATGTACAAAAACAGGGGGCCTTTATGGGCACTAGGTTCTCCCCCACCTATGCAAACTTATGCATGGGTTGGTGAGAGGAACCTTAGAGTGCCAACAATCCATTTAGGTATTCCATCATCATATATTTTCGCTATATAGATGACTTGATCTTCATTGTTAATTGAAACACATCTACCATTGAGTTCTTGAATCATTTGAATACCAATCCTTTAAACCAAAGGTTTAAACTAGAAGAATATCACATGGCAGTAAACTACCTTGACCTTACGTTGTCTGGTTCCATCGAGGCTGGTACTATCACAGTGCGGGCATATAGAAAACCTACTTCATAGAACGCATTTCTACATGAGTCCAGCTGTCACCTTACACATACCATCAAGGCCATCCCACATGGTCAGTTTATTAGGATCAGACGTAATTGTTACAATCTTACTGATTTTTGACAGAGAGGCCACTACACTTGAAACAAAAATCTGTGAACATGGTTACAAAAAATCTAGCACTAGACAAACCTGTTTACATGCTATAAGATTATCTAGAACTGATTAGAGTTGAGCCAACCCGAACTTTGGGGTGTCCGTGACCCGGACCCGAACCCGGATATTTGAAAAAAAAGTTTGGGTTCGAGTTCTGGGTTTGGGTATTTGATCACTCATGTTGAATAGCTGCAGGGCAGCCAATCAACAAGCGTTTCACTGGTTTGCCCTTAGAAGCCATCGCAGCCATGCCTACTAATGGCATGGCTGTGATTGGCCAGTGCATCATGTGTCCCAGACTCTTTATAAGCTGGAGTCACTTAGTGCTGCATGTAACATGCTCTCTGGGTAGTGTAGGGAGAGGTTGCTGTGGGTGCTGTGAGGGACAGATTGCAAATAGATAGATAGGTAGAGATTACTACTACTACTGCTTTTAGGGACAGATTGCAGATCTAATAACATCTCATCCTGCATTACAGAACAATCTGGCTGGACTAGTTAGAGTCTACTGCTTAGAGGGACAGATTATTGTTCTAAAATCATCTTCTAGTTCTATAGGGTCAGGTTCCTGCTGTTGCTGTAAGGGACAGATTATTGTTCTAAAATCATTTTGCAGACCACTAGCACTTTCCAGGACTTTTTTACAGTCATTTTTGTGCCGAAAAGTTTGGGTCCCCATTGACTTCAATGGGGTTTGGGGTAAAGCTCGAGTCAAGTTCGGTACCGAACCCGGACTTTTTCCCAAAGTTCGGCCGAACCCACCGCACCCGAACATCCAGGTGTTCGGTCAACTCTAGAACTGATCTACTTAAACAATGGTCTCCTTAAAAAGCTAGATCTATTGGTCCATCTGTGTTCTTTGCACGCTGCAGTGTACAAATGCACAGCATTAAATGTATTACATCTAGACATCTCCCCATCTTACATGGTGATGACAGCTACCATAGGATATTGGGTTGTGTAGTCAAATTTGTAGCCAGGAGAGCACTTACTATAGGAAATAGGTTCTCTCCTAGTTTATTTGTAGTGTTGGGCGAGTGGTTCAGAGCGAGCATAAATTTGGCCCAAACATAGCCCGTTCGCCCATTCAGCGAACACCTGAAGTTGAGTATTATGCAGTATTCAATATGTGGGTAGAACCACCAGACAATTGAGTGACAGAATGACTATTTTTCATCAACAGAGTACACAATCCCTTACCGTCTAAAAGGAACAAAAGGATAGATTGACCTGTCCGGGGTCACGACTGATTATCCCTCCTGTGTAGGAGGAAAGTATTTTGAATTTTTAAATTGGATACTTGTACCTAAGGGCTTACATTTTGAGTGGGACAGCCCCCATTATTATGAATAATCAGCCTCTTCTCTTAGCTCTTCCTTCTTTTTGCTATGAAGTTCTAGATTGTTCCCTTATAATTCACTCCTCTTTCATCACGTTATCTTGCCACATATACTAGTTATGAATATTATAGTATTTGATTGCGTAATTTATCCATCAGTTCATAATGACAGATGTATACATTTTTTTTCATTCTGTTGAGCACATACTGTGTTCCATAACACCTCTGCAGTGCCACAGACTGATCGCCTCCATGCCACACCGCATTTTTGCAGTAATTCATGCAACAGGAGCCCCGACCAAGTATTGAGTGCATACTATACCGTACATGGACATACTTTTCAGTAAGCCAACATTTTCCCTATTAAAAATCCTTTTTTTATTGGTCTTATGTCATATTCTATTTTTCTGAGATTTTGAATTTTGGCTTTTCACTAGCTGTAAGCCATAATCATCTAAATGAAAAGAAAGAAATACTTAAAATATATCACTCTGTGTGTAATGAATCTAAATCATATATGAGTTTCGATTTTTGAATTGAATTACTAAAATAAATTAACTTTTTGATGATATTCAATTTTTTTTTTGAGATGCACCTATATTTTGTTTTTAATTTATCTTTTAAAAATGTTGCTGGTTTTAATTGCATTCACTAGTTTGACACACATAGGTACATTTTACCTTTATGGATATTTCAATCTGTCACATTGATTTTTTACAGCATCACGTTTATTCATTCTCTTTGTTACCCATAAGTAGAAGCTTTTCAACTTTTGACATTCTGACTTATCCACTCACATATTCATTTGTCTTGTCTGTTTGTGTCATCTATTTTTTAATCATGCAGCAGCTAATTATGCTTTCAACCCCTCCCCCTCTCACAAAACCCCTATCCTCATGATTGTGCTCTGAGGGGAGGAGTGAAACATGTTGAGAGCATGGCCTGGTCAGTGCCCAGACTGAGGCTTCCATTCACCTCACCACACAGGTCTGCTATCTTATGCGTGGCTTATGGATCTTTCTTTGTAACATTGCATGAACAAAAGTTTGATAAGATTCTGATTTGTGTTGTCTTGTGTTGGTATATACTATATATCACTATGTATCTTAATCCCAACAACAGTTGGTCATAAAGGCAGAGTTCAGTCATGTTTCTTAAAATTTACCAGCACACTGGTTAGCAATGTGAGAACACTGAGCAGAGCAGTGCCAGGAGTATAGATAAGGATGGGGGGTATGAGAGACAAAATCGCCCCACTCCCAGAGTATCCATCCACCCTGCAGGTTAGTGTAGCCTTGGCTGCCAGTCATTTTAAGGGCCATGAGCGACAACACCTGGGCCAGTTTGGCCCAATTTAACTATTTAATGTGAAAGTAAATCAAGGCATCAGCTTTAAGCATATTCCCTTACTTACCATACTCCCTAGGCCTACAGATTTTATAAAGAGATGTGCACTATATGAATAACATCCTAATGATTTTCAAATTTAACCTATGATGCCGTATCGAGCATCACAAGCACACTTCTATATTAACTCTTGTGGAACATGTGAGTAACTTGATAACTCTTGATCACGTAGACAGTGGTTCCTTATCATTTGCATCTGTTGAGATTTGCAAAGAATCACATTTTCTTTTTGAAAGAGACAGTATGTATCAGTATAAAATATGTCACATATCTAACTTTAAAGTATAACTAAAGGCAAAACTTTTTTCTAGTTTTGGATTAAGTGCAGAGGGATTAGAACACCTGTCCATTCGTATTGCTATCTGTGCCCCCATTAAGTAGATACAACCCTTCCTATTTGTCCTGTTTGCCATTATCATTGAAAGTAAAAGTAAAAAAAAAATCCCAAATATTGGGTTGTACCCAGAACAGTAATAGAGGGGAAACTTTCCAATGGGGACACTAGTTTTGGTGAGCTGGGGGTCCCCAAGGAATTCCTTTAATTTGCAGGCTAATTTGTTTGGCTATAGTGAAGGGAAATATCCACAAAAATCTTACAGTGGTTATAACCCTCCTCTACTCTATCCAAAATGAAAAAAAAAGCTTTGCCTATAGTTCTACTTTAATCTATAATCTTGCAGTAAATCGACATATTCAAATCAGAGCAGAAAGATAAGTCAAGTTCAGATATATAACTGAAAGATAAACCTTTGTTGTTGAAAGTACAATAAATTACAGCAGTTCAAACACAGCACAGTTTGAACATACATTCATCTATATAAAAAAAATCGGCATAATACTGTATGTGGCATAGCTACAGGGGTCGCAAAGGTTGCACTTGCGACAAGCCCCATGCTGCAGGGGCCCGTGAGGCCCCCCATACAGCTGGATAGGAGGGGCGGTATATAGTGGAATCGATGGAGGAGGCTGGGATCGATTCCTTTATATGTTACCGCCCTGTCGCCCCTCCTATTCTGCTTCCCTCTGCTGCCCCCGGGCCGTTCTCTTCCAGCTCCACACTAAGCTGCTCGGGAACACACCTTGACATCACACATGTCACGCGCCAAGCAACCCGCTGCTCTGAAGAGTGAGACATCCCCAGGATCCATGTCACCGAGTGGGTGAGAGCTGTGAAGGGAGGTTTAGCTGCCCTAGCATTCCGCTCCAGTGGGGTTGCTTGCTGCAGGACTCTGAGCTGAGAGCACCTCTCTCATACAGCTCAGAGCCTGCCCCCCATGGACTGGAGAGCAGGGAGCCAATCTGCTCTTTCTCTTCCCACCCCTCTCCACCTGTGTGCACTGCGGGAACTGTGAGTTTTATCATTCATCTGCTTAGATTCACAGTTCTTGCGGTGCACACAGAAGGAGAGGGGTGGGAGGAGAAGGAGCAGATCTGCTCTCTGGTCCGTGCGAGGGGGGCTGTCAGTGCGGGCTCTGAGCTATATATGAGAGAGGTGCTCTCAGCTCAGATTCCTGCTGATGGGTACTGATAGGTGGCACTGATGAGCACTGATAAGTGGCATTCATAGGCACTGATAAGGGACATTGATGAGTACCGATATGTGGCACTGATAGTGCTGATGGGCATTGATAGGCAGCATTGATGGGCACTGATAGCCGGCATTGACAAGCACTGATAGGTGGCACTGATGGGCATTGATAGGCAACATTGATGAGCACTGATAGGTGGCACTAATGGGCACTGATAGGCGACATTGATGAGCACTGATGGGCACTTATAGGCAACATCGATGAGCACTGATAGACAGCACTGATGGGCACTGATAGAAAGCACTAATGGGCACTGAGAGGTAGCACAGATGGGCACTGATATGTGGCATTGATGAGCACTGATAGGCAGCACTGATAGACAGCACTGATGGACAGCCATGATGGGCACTGATAGACAGCACTGATGGCCACTGATAGGCAGCAATAATGAGCACTGATAAGTGGCATTGATGAACACTGATATGCACTGTTTGGCAACACTGATAGGCAGCACTGATTGACACTGATAGACGGCACTGAGGGGCACTGATAGGCAGCACAGATGGGCACTGATAAGTGGCATTGATGAGCACTGATAAGCACTGATAGGTGACACTGATGAGCACTGATGGGCACTGATAGGCAGCACTGATGGTCACTGCTAAATGCCATTGATGAGCACTGATAAGCACTGATAGGTGGCACTGATGGGCACTGATAGGTAACATTGATGAGCACTGATAGGCGGCACTGATAGACAGCACTGATGGGCATTGATAGGCAGCATAGATGGGCAGTGAGTGGCATTGATGAGCACTGATAAGCACTGATAGGCAGCGTTGATAGGAGGCACTGATGACCACTGATAGGTGGCACTGATAGGCAGCACAGATGGGCACTGATAAGTGGCACTGATAGGTGACATTGATGAGCACTGATAGGTAGCATTGATGAACACTGATAGGCATCACTGATGGGCACTGAAAGGCAGCACTGATGGGCACTGATATGCAGCACTGATGGGCATTGATAGGTAGCACAGATGGGCACTGATAAGTGTCACTGATGAGCACTGATAAGCACTGATAGGTGGCACTGATGAGCACTGATAGGCAGCACTGATGGACACTGATAGGCAGCACTGATAGGCGGAACTGATGGGCATTGATAGGCAGCATGGATAGGCACTGATAAATGGCATTAATGAGCACTAATAAGCACTGATAGGCAGCACTGATAGGCGGCACTGATGTACTGACAGTCTTACTGGTTAATGGCTCTCCTTTCCTCAGACACATTGTGGAAAGAAAGGACTGCTGATAACTGGCAAGTCTGTTTACATGTGATCAGTTGATCACATGGTAAAGGGCCACTGTGGTTAGCCCTTTACCATGATCTGTAATCAGCTGTGTCAAAGAGCGTGCTGGATGCACACCCCAGGTGGCACACGGGAGTCAGGGTTCTGGGAGGATGTCTATGGACACCTTCCCAGAAATGGAAGCCCAGGGCATGGGTGGAATAGGGGTAGGGGGGCCCTTCATAGTTGCTTGCACCGGGGCCCTGAAGGATCTAAGTACGCCTCTGCTTATGAAATATGACATAATGTTGTTTCATTGCCTTAATATATCTTTACTTAAATATATTGTATACCTTCGGTTAATTGGTTTGCTTCATTTTTTTAGTATAGCAATTGTTTTATTTTTACTTTTTTAAGCTGGATTTATACAAATATTCTACACTATAACTGCATTGTAAGATAAACAGACATTAGATTCATGTTCAATGTTCATATTGCTGAGATTGAAAGTAAGTCTGGGCGAAACAGCAGCCACCAATAACATGTTTGGTAAAAATTATGAAGAGCAGATGGAACTGTTGTGCTGTTGGCATGAAAAACAGGTCGTGCGGAGAGCAGGGTGGTGTGTGGGAGCTGTGTGAGATAACCACGGATCGGACCGGACAGGACCGGATCCCCCCCACCCCCACTGAGACCGAGAAAGGCAGTGGGTGACTGAGAGCGGTGACAGGAGTGGGCATCAGCACCATCGACAAGGAGGAGCCAGAGTGACTAAGGACAAAGTATAAGCTGCGGACCTGAGGGGGGTTGTGACAGGTAGACTGACCGAGGGAGACTGAATGCTGACAGATTGCAGGGGCAGCTGAGCAGGACCAGAGGGGACACAGTACAGCATAGCTGATTGTGTGTAGGGGGGACGCTGGCTGAGGAGGGTGTACTATGAGGAACTGAGTACTGCTGAATATTGTGGTGTAACTGAGTAGTGAGTACTGTTGAGTAACTGAGTATTGTGATATAATTGAGTACTGTTGGGTAACTGAGTATTGTGATACAACTGAGTATTGTTGAGTAACTGAGTATTGTGGTACAACTGAGTACTGTTGAGTAACTGAGTATTGTGGTATAACTGAGTACTGTTGAGCAACTAAGTATTGTGGTATAATTGAGTACTGTTGAGTAACTGAGTACTGTGGTATAATTGAGTACTGTTGAGTATTGTAGTATACTGATTATTGGGTACTGTTGACTAGCTGAGAAATTGTGGGGGTACTGAGTATTGTGGTGTAACTGTGAGTACCTGTGGACTGTGAGTACTGGTTGACAGGGAGGGGCTGAGTACTGTGAGTTCCTGAGTACTGTGAGTGCTCGTGTACTGTGAGTGCCTATGTACTGTGAGTGCCCATGTACTGTGAGTGGTGTGTACTGTGAGTGCCCGAGTACTGTGTGTGCCCATGTACTGTGAGTGCCCTTGTACTGTGAGAGGGGGAACTGGGAGTAGAGAACTGGGGTAGTGTAGATTACCGTTAGCAAGTCTTGCTCAATATCCCCAATAGAATAGCGAGTAAAATGTCCAACAGGATGAATACTGCTGTGCAAGATGTGAGTTGTTTCTCTGGAAGCCCAGATCCTGGTTCTGGGGAATCATGTGGCAACACTGAGAAGCATTGGCAACTTAGAAAGGAGCTTAGACAGTACCCAGCAGGTGCTGGTGGGGGCCAGCCTAGAGGAGGTTGGAGAAATGGTAGCACAGGACCCAGTAGTAGGTAAATGGGTGACAGAAAGGAGGAGGGGTAGAGGAAAGAGTGCTAGGGAGGCCAGTCCAGAGTTGGTAAACCCAAACAAATATGCAAAGTTGCAGGATGCTGGAGTTATAAGCTCAGGGGTGGCAGTACTGGAGCAGGCGCCCTCCCCTAGCTGCCAGGGGAGTGACGGCCCCAGTAAGGAGGGGGTCAGAGATACAGGAAAGGTTAGACAAGTGGTGGTAGTGGGGGAGAGGGCGATCTGTCAGAAAGACCAGGGTTGCCGAACAATAATACTCTCATAACATCTAATCCCAGGGTAAATGAGTGGGCAACTAAAAAACAAAGCCAAGGGAAACAAAAGGAGAAAATAAAATGCACTCATACAACACTAAGAGGAATATACACAAATGCTAGGAACCTAGCTAACAAAATAGAGGAACTGGAGCTGCTATTACACGAGGAGAACTTAGACTTTGTGGGAATAAATGAAACCTGGTTTGACAGATCACACGATTGACTGGCCAATTAACAGGGGTAAAAAAAGGACAGCACTCAACGGATCAGTCACAATCATTAGTGGTGTTCATATAAACCCATGTTTATTATAATACAAACTAGATAAACCTTGATAGAAAGTTTAAAAATTGAAAATTATGGACATGGTAAACAATTGGTAAGGTGGAAGGTCTGACAATGTAAAAACAATACAGAGCACACCATATAGGCACCGGTGTGCCGGAACTGTACCTTCATCCCATCATACCAGCAGTAGCCACTTCATCTTTCCCCCGGCACGGCAGCTGGATTCCTTCCAGCCACTCCGGAGCCTCAGGTGTTTCCTCTCACGATCACCGTTCACTTATCCGTGACAGCAGCTTGGTTGGTCTCCATCCATAGGTTTCTTCCTATCCATACAAAGAAACCTGTCTAACAGTTCAGCGTTTAAAAGACAGGGGATTGGTAACACACATTTGCAAGTGTATGCGTAAGCTGCAGGCCCCGACAAGGCTCCCTGTATACTGCAGACCTAACTCTGTATAAGAGGCTTTACAGTGGAAGCACATACAATTAAATGGATAGATGAAGGACAGGGGACTGGAGGAGCCCAACCCTCCTTAAAGGTACATGACCAGACACCCAGCCGTGGCCCCATGGCGGCTGCAGTGCTGGTGTGGCACCAAAAGTGGTTACAACACAAAAAACAAGGTCACTGTCCCCCACCTATAACTGGCCACCACAGCAAGGAGCTATGATAAGGCAGATACAGACAAAAAACAAAAAAAAAATTTCCAAGCTCAACTTACCGACCAGTCTGCCACCAAGCCAAATTCACCTGTCTCACAGTTCAGCGTTTAAAAGACATGGGATTGGAATCACACTTTTGCAAGTGTAAGCGTAAGCTGCAGGCCCCGACAAGGCTCCCTGTATACTGCAGACCTAACTCTGTATAAGAGGCTTCACAGTGGAAGCACATACAATTAAATGGATAGATGAAGGACAGGTGACTGGAGGAGCCCAACCCTCCTTAAAGGTACATGACCAGACACCCAGCCGTGGCCCCATGGTGGCTGCGGTGCTGGTGTGGCACCAAAAGTGGTTACAACACAAAAAACAAGGTCACTGTCCCCCACCTATAACTGGCCACCACAGCAAGGAGCTATGGAAAGGCAGATACAGACAAAAAACAAAAAATAAATTTCCAAGCTCAACTTACCGACCAGTCTGCCACCAAGCCAAATTCTTCCTATCCATCCAGCTTCCTGCCATCCAGCACCGTCATGGGCAGCCTCACGCATCCCCTGAGATTTGGTATGACATCAACTCATTTTTCCATCAGCTGGTTGATGCCTATATGGTGTGTTCTGTATTGTTTTTACATTGCCACACCTTCCACCTCACCAATTGTTTACCATGTCCATAATTTTCAATTTTTAAACTTTCTATCAAGGTTTATCTAGTTTTTATTATAATAAACATGGGTTTATATGAACACCACAAATGACTGTGACTGACCCATTGAGCGCTGTCCTTCAGTTGTTATTGCTTGTCCATATCCATCCTTCCAGTGGTTGACAGCAGCTCTGGGCTCAGTTGTCTTTCCTATTGGGTCTATGACTTCACATATACTATACAAAAATCTTTTTGGCTCAATTGCTTGGAGCACTCAAGGCTGTCGTTGTTCGGTTTGGTTCTTTTTGTGTCTGCCTATATCAATTATTTGCTTTCTCCCCTTTTAATTTAGTTTCTCTTTTCCTTTCTACTATGTCCCTCGTTCTTCCTTCTTTGCCTCTCTGGCCCTCCTCCTTTTCTGACAGCCTGCCTTTGTGTGACATGGTCAGTTCAGATGGCGATTGCCACTGATTGGCCATCCCTGCCTCTTCCTTTGCTGTCCATCCGGTGTACGGGGACTAGCACCACCTCTTCATGGGGTGTGGTCAGCAAGCTATTGGTCCGGTGAACCAGGTGCCTCCCTGGTTGCCATGGTACCCTGTGTACACCGGTGGGCCAGCGACGCATCACGTGGTGTGTGGACGCTGGCCGGGAGAGGCATCTGTGACACCACATGGTGCGCCATCGACCCATGGGGCCAAATGTAGGCAATGGGGACACTAAGCCATGCCTGTGAGTGTGGCTACAGCCACGCTCTCTCCTCTGGCAACACAGGTGTATATATATGGCCCCACACAACCCTCAAACAGGCCACATGTGGAGGACGCCAGCTGCATATAGGACTTTCAGAATCCAAAGGTAGTGATTTACTTTTTTGTATCCCAGGTTTGGCTATACCATGTTATATTGCCACCAATGTAGTTACCTTTCTTGACCCCTCATACTTTGGTTTTTCTACAGACGCTATAAGCTGTCCACTTTTGGAAGGTTTACCACCTAGCAGCAGCATTCCATCCCCTTTGGCTTCCTTGGGAGGCTCTCATTCCTGTGTTTGATTTAACCATTCCGTGCCAGCTGGGTTACACCATCATCATTGATCCTGGATATCTTATCTAGTGATGTATTTTACACCCCTTGTAATAAGGTATGTTTAACACTACTATTCTTTGCTAGTGATCCCTAGACCTATGTGCTTATCTGCTATGAGGCTTATGCCTTGATAAGTGCCATTGCTGATGTACTTTTATGCATTTAAATACCTATATATATGTTTTATTTATGCAGATCACCTCAGCCCACACCTAGGCCCACGTGTCCACCTGCTGGGGCTGGGTTCGGGGTTCGGCCTGCGGCGGCATCCTCATTCTGACACATGCACAGTGACTATTTGCACTCTGCTTTTAATCTGTGTTTTTTCCTGGTTGAATCATTGGCACATAGGATCAGTATTATATTACTACATGCTGTAAACCTATATTATACCATTATAGTCAAAAATTATCATGTTTGTAATTGCATATTTTTGTAATTCTAGAAACATAACCTATGTTCCCTGAAGAAGCCATTTGCATGAGCAATGTTGGTATATAAGGAAGTAATGTCAGTTGTTCCAAGGGTCATGCCTTCCCTAAATTCAAAACCATTCAATTCATTCAGGACATGTTTAGTGTCCTGGAGGTAAGCAGGTGTCTGTATCACCAGCGGTTGTAAAAATTAGTAGCAAAAAGAAACTCCGGATAGCCGCACTCCAATTAAACGTTTTATTGAATCAATTCCATGTGGTACAGACAAGGAATATATTGCTATATATTCCTTGTCTATACCACATGGATTTGATTCAATAAAACTTTTAATTGGAGTGCGGCTATCCGGAGTTTCTTTTTGCTACTGTGTTCTAGCACATTAAGCCTGCACCCTCCGGGACTGTGTGATTACCCATTGGAGCCAGGAGGTTTGGAGCTGTCTGTTTCTCTCTCTACTCTGATTATCCGGGTTGTAAAAATTAGTCAATGTACTCCCCTATACGGGCAGTCAAAGATCCTATACCACTGATGATAGGTCTACCTGGTGAATGTATGGGGTCCTTGTGGATCTTGGATAGAGAATACATAACAGGTATTCTAGGTATCTTTGGAACTAGAAACATTCTCTCTTTTTTATTTAGGATACCTTGTCTGTTTCCCATTTCTATCAACATTTTAAGGTCTTTAGAAAATGACTGTGTGGGATTACTTCTTATGGGGAGATAGGTGCCCCTATCCTTCAAGATCTTAAACATTTCCTGTACGTAGTCCACTTTATTAAGGACTACGACAGCTCCCCCTCTATCTGCCGGCCTTACTACTAGATCTTTTTTCATCAGAAGACTATTAATGCCCTTGGTTATTTCTCTCTCCTCCTGTATTTCTTAATTTTAACCTTCTCCAGTATCTTTGAAGACTGAAATATGAGAACGAGTCCCTGGGGGATTAAATAAGGATGCATTCCTGAGATTAGTATGTATAAAAGGAGTCGGTTGATGCATAGTTCTAGATATAGGGTTTTGCAAAAAATGCATTTTAATGCTTAATTGGTGCATAAACCTGTTGATGTCAACAAAAGTTTGGAACTTGTTTAACCTAGCTATAGGTGCAAATGTTAGTCCTCTCTTGATTACTGTAAGTTCCTCTTTAGTTAACTCTACAGAACAAAGATAAAATACTCCATTAGTTAGTCCCTCATGTGAAGTACTATTTAGAACAGGACGTCCCCATTCCCAGCTCCCAAGTACATTTCATTCTGGATCTGTTACATTTTGCCATGACCCACAATTTCTGTTGGTTTCGGAGGGTTATTTTATTTGCAAATAAAAGACGTGGCAATGGGGGAAAAGTTTGCCCCCAGCCTCGCTAACATTTTTATGTCTTCCTGGGAACGGGAGACTATTTTTGATCAGGGTTGGCACCAGCTTGTATTCTACAAATGGTTCATTGTTGATATTATATTTATCTGGGACGGTGATGTAGAATCCCTGAATCTATTCATGGGTCATCGTAATAACAATGACCGTAATATCAAACTATATTTTAATATTAGCCTTATAGAGATCCAATTTTTGGATCTGAATATTATGTCCAAAGAGAGAGAACTATATACTAACACCTTCTTTAAAAAGACGGATAGAAATAGCTACATCACCCCTCATGGCTACGGAATATACCTAAGGGTCAGTTTATGCGGATCAGGCATAATTGTTGCACAGATGCTGATTTCCACGAACAAGCTGGACTGATTGAAAAATGTTTTTTGGATATGGGATATCATGATGTAGATTTATCTAATACCATCTTAGAAATTGCAGAAATGGACAGGAAAGATCCGTTGACCGATAGACCAATTGGGGATAGTAAGAAAATGTTCTATCCTTTTATCACAAACTTTTCGGTTCAACACCAAGACATTAAAAAGATCATATAGAAAAGGTGGGCTATACTTAAAGCTGATCCAATATTGGGGTCTTCTCTTCCAGAGAATCCATAGGTGATTTTTAGAAAGGCACCCAATTTGATGAATAAAATAGCTGGCAACATAGTTGACCCTCCCAAACAACCAAAGTTTTTTGGTCAGTTCAAAGTTTTTTATCCCTGTAATAAGTGTGTGATATGCAAACTCAATCATTCCAGAAGAAGGAAGATTGAGACATTCTCTTCCTCTAGTATGGGTAAAACCTATGACAATGAGACATTTATTACATGTGATACAAGGACTGTTGTCTATCGTTTGGAGTGTGGCTGCAATAAACAGTATGTGGGCCGAACCTCTAGAAGACTGAGAGACCGCCTTAGGGAACATGTGTATAAGATCAAAACCGGATATAAAAAGCACAGTTTACCTTTACACTTTAGACAGTGTCATAATAGGGACCCCAGTAGCCTTAAATTTACTGCCATCTGCAAACTACAACATCACTGGAGAGGCACTAATAAAATACGGGAGATATCCAGAAAGGAAATGCTCTGGACATATAAACTCAAATCTTATTTTCCCTATGGACACGACAGTGATTGGGATATAAACTGTTTTATTGATACCAGCTAGATATCCGTTCAGCCCAGTTCTTTTTATGTTCTTTTTATCTTCTTTTTATATTCTCCCATTTTTGTTCTCTCTCCTCCATTGGAATAATATTCTACATTTATCTCCTTACTACACTGCTTCTGGATTAGATACATACCATACTGTATTTTGTTCTAGCTACATAATATTATTTGGGATGTATTTACATCTTCATTCTAATACTATATTTTTGTCATTTGGGTGGTATAACTCTCCACATCAGTGTTTGGTGTTTCTAGGCTGTCTCAGCCTGGATGCTGATCACTGGAAATTGATGTTTATCTATGTCTTGTCTTCATGATATTATGGGTATGGGACATAGATGAATATGTTCTATCTTCATGGTATAAATATGTTTATGATTGGGATATACACGGTTTCATTGATACCAGCTAGATATCCGTTCAGCCCAGTCTTCTTTATATTCTCCCGTTTTTGTCCTCTATAGGAATAATATTAATCTCCTTAGTGTACTGTTTCTTGATTAGACACATACCATAATTTACTGTATCTTGTTCTAGCTATATATTATCATTTTGGGATGTGATAACTTAATTTTAATACTATATATTTTTGTCATATGTGTGGTGTAATTCCATCTTTCTCCACATCAGTGCCTGGTATTTCCAGGCTGGTTCAACCTGGATGCTGATCACTGGAAAATGATATACATCTACTGGTATGTCCTATTTTCATAATATATTGTCTCCAGATTAGCATATTGTCTTGAATAGATATATATCACACTGTCTATTGTTTATTCATATGCTACTCCTAAATGTGTTTTACATTGTTTAGAATGTGCCCTTGCATTTATATTTTTATTTAAATCACTATATGTCGTTCTGCCTTATAGGTGGTGTAATTCCACTTTCTCCACTAACAGTGCCTGGTGTTTTCCTAGGCTATTTTAGCCTGGAGGCTGATCATAGACAAAATGTCACTGTTGGAGGAAATTATGTCATTTGACTGCGGCAAAATGGCTCCGAAACCGGAAGTGATGTACCTAAGATGGCGCCGGAACAGGAAGTTGCTTTGTTTACTTCCTGGTTTCAACGGACGCCGATCCCATGTGTTGGTATTTTGATACTCAGACCAGATATAAATGCGGGTGACCATCCTACATCCTGTAAGGAACCCTTTGAAAATGGGCATTAGCCAGAAACACGTCTGGTTATGTTTTTATATGATTGTGTATGTCTGCCTGATCAGTGGACGTTTTTTATGTTTATGTTTTAACATTTTTTAGCCCCATTTATTGTTTTACTGGTACATTAAAACTGTGTTATGCTATGTGGCCCTATTTCTTTGTGGGGATCTGGCGATGGCACTCTGAATATACTGCCCATTTGAACCTTCTGAGGTCATTGCTTTTGAGAATACATGGAGTCTGGTTCATGAATTTACCCAGCTGGATTCAAGGCATTTGTTTATACTGAATCTGGTGAGCATTTAATACATGTGATGATGGTGAATACAAACCACTTGGGGTGATAATTTCACACTATGCACTGGTGATGGTTTTCCTTGCTACGTGCCTGTGAAGTTTTGGCATACTGCACTATTATTGTTTCATTTATCTTTCTGGATCCAACACGGGGATAATATCCAGAGGGGAGACATCTGATGACCCATTACTACAATTGACGTCTAGAGCGCGTTTGCTGTTCTCTTAGGGGAGACAGCCTGGGGATCCAATGAGTTGCCACATCTATTGGAAGACCCCTCTTGTGATATACCCTATAGAATTCAGCAGGATTTTTGTGTTTTCACTCGATTGTCATTTCTTGGACATTGTTGGACTATTTGTGGTCACAACTGATGCGGTGATGTTTTCTGTGGCCCCACAGAATACTTTATAGTCACTTTATATGTGGGCTGCATTTCATTATCATTTGTTAAACCATAATGTGAAAAGACTCAAAAATAGGGCCTTTAAAAAATATAAAGGGAATGGGTCACTATCAGCATTCTAATACTACAAGGAATGCAATAAGAAGTGTAAAAAAGCAATCAGGGTGGCTAAAAAAGATTACGAGAGACACATAGCAGAAGAGAGTAAAAAGAAACCCAATATAGATTTTTTTTAAGAAACCCAAAGAAAAATGAGAGAAGACGATACACAGAGAGCATTAGAAAAAATCGGTGGGACTAACGAAAAAATGTGAAGAATAACGTAAGGAACATCATAATCTTACGACTATCACTGGGTAAGGGAAATATAAAAAATTTCCGGGATAAAAACTCAGAAAAGTGTAATACCAAATTGTTTACTATTACTTTACGTCGGGTGTATATTTCACTGATATTTCATAAGACACCCCGGTGTCTTTTGTAGTGGCGTAGTCAACACTGGTGTTTATCAGGTTGTTACAGGTTCTTTACTGTTAGCTCACTTT
>BLSH010436023.1:206389-217747 GCA_018402905.1 Glandirana rugosa
TTTTACTTGATTTTAATTTTTTTTCCCTATCCCCATTTATTTGTAGGGCACTTGCCCTAGTTTGAAGATGATTTTAGAACAGTTATATGGCTTCTACCATTAATTAATACTTTTCAGACACAGTTTGAAGATGATCCACATTCACCTCCATTTTTGCTTTTTTATGTTTTTATTTTTTTAAAAATATTTACAGTTATTTCCCTGTCCCCATTTTTTTGTAGGGCACTTGCCCTACCCTTACCCCCATTTTACTTCCTTTTGCAGCCCTCTAGGGCTTTCCAGGACTTTGTTACAGCCATTTTTGTGCATAAAAGTTCGGGTCCCCATTGATTTCAATGGGGTTCGTTGTCCGTGCGATCGTTCGGGTTCCGTCCGGACCCGGACCCGGACTTTGTCCCGAAGTTCGGACGGACCAGCAGAACCCGAACTTCCAGAGGTTCGCTCAACTCTAGTTGCCACATCTATTGAAGACCCCTCTTGTGATATACCCTATAGGATTCAGCAGGATTTTTGTGTTTTCACTCGATTGTCATTTCTTGGACTTTGTTGGACTATTTGTGGTCACAACTGATGCGGTGATGTTTTCTGTGGCCCCACAGAATACTTTATAGTCACTTTATATGTGGTCTGCATTTCATTATCATTTGTTAAAACATAATGTGAAAAGCCTCAAAAATAGGGCCTTTAAAAAATATAAAGGGAATGGGTCACCATCAGCATTCTAATACTACAAGGAATGCAATAAGAAGTGTAAAAAAGCAATCAGGGTGGCTAAAAAAGATTACGAGAGACACATAGCAGAAGAGAGTAAAAAGAAACCCAAAGAATTTTTTTTAGATATATTAACATTAAAAAGGCAAGGTCAGAGCACATTGCACACATAAAAGATGAGGATGGGAGGATGGTTACAGATGACACAAAGAAGGCAACTGTATTAAGTGTCTTCTTCTTAATTTTTACACAGGAAAAAGAAGGATTTACCGACCGCGACTGTACTGTTAGTGACACACCACAGTACATACCCACATGGCTAACAGAGGCCGGAAGCAAGGAAAGACTTAATAAACTTAACACAAATAAATCACCAGGACCAGATGGCTTACACCTGAGAGTCCTCAAAGAACTCAGTCAGGTCATAGCCAGGTCATTGTTCCTAATCTTTGTCGACAGCATAATGACAGGATTGGTACCAGCTGATTGTAAAAAAGCCAATGTGGTACCAATATTCAAAAAAGGGCAGAGGCATATTCCTGTGAACTACAGGCCAATCAGCCTAACATCAATAGTGGGTAAATTATTAGAGGGATGATTAGGGATTATATCCAAAGATTTACTGAGGAAATGAATATCATTAGTGGTAATCAGCATGGGTTTACGAAAAGTTGTTCCTGCCAGACCAATCTGCTAACATTCTATGAGGAAGTGAGCTGCCATCTAGATAGGGGGAGGCATGTGGATGTGGTGTATCTGGATTTTGCAAAAGCATTTGATACAGTCCCCCATAAACGCTTAATTTTCAAGCTGAGATCTGCAGGCATAGACCATAAGGTTTGTGCTTGGGTAAAAATCTGGTTACAGGGACATGTCCAAAGGGTGGTGATAAATAACATGTACTCAGACTGGTCTGGAGTGGTGAGTGGGTTACCCCAAGGTTCTGTCTTGGGACCAATTCTATTCAATGTATTCATAAATGATATGGAGGATGGGATAAATAGATTAATCTCGGTTTTTGCGGACGACACAAAGATAAGTAGGGCAATAACTTCACATCGGGATATAGAAATTTTACAGCATGACATGAACAAAATAATGGAGTGGGTGGACAAATGGCAAATGAGAGTTAATGTGGAGAAATGTAAAGTAATGCACTTGGGGGCAAAAAACATAAATGCAAAATATTCACTAGGGGGAGAACCTCTGGGAGAATCAAGGATGAAGAAGGATCTAGCGGTTCTAGTAGATGCCAGCTTGACCAATAACATGCAATGTCAAGCTGCATCTACCAAAGCCGGCAAAATATTAGCATGCATAAAAAAAGGGATAACTGCGCAGGGGGTTCTTCACTGTCAGGGCAACAAGGATGTGGAACTCACTCCCACAATTGGTGGTGGCTGCGGGGAATATGGATATTTTTAAAAGACTCCTGGATGTATATCTAAAAGAACACAACATACAGGGCTATGGGAAATAATTGACACACGTATAACTACACAGGTTGAACTGGGTGGACTATTGTCTTTTTTCGGCCTTACCTACTATGTCACTATGTATATGAAGATAGTTTACTAGAATAGATAATTAACATAATGATCAGATGGGAGTAACTAACTTACAGTTTACTAAACAAGACGCAAAAGCCTTGTTCCTTAGCTTAAAATTATTTATTTAAAAAAAACAGAGTGCAAAAAAACATACAAATGCCATGCGGCCAAAGGCATAAAACTCATAGAACCCCAGTGCTAACATGAGATGTGATATCCCATAAAGAGACCCGGGCTTCTCTAAATAAATGGAAACTCAAACCCTCTTCCTTTAGAGCATCAAAGTTAAAAGCAAAAATACAACACAGGTTCAGAATGGCAAAAACATGCATACACTGCAAATAAATGAAAGCTGCACAAACATAAACTCTTCACAGCAGTGTGTCTGTGACTCAGTCAAGGTAAGGTAACATAGCATAGCATAGTCTCAAGAAGACCTTAAAAACAGAGAGCCAAGCTAGTATAACTGCTTCCCTAATGTGATTTTACACAAACAGCCACTTGCAAATTATCATATATATCTTCCTTAACAGTGGAGGGCCTCTCACCTGGCTGCAAATGACTTGCCGAGTTACTTCTGCCTCATCAGGTATGTCCTCTCTGAGCTGCTGAGGGAGGGAAGCTGAGACATTTATACTTACACCTACACTTTCTGTCCCTGGAAAGTTTTCATACCATTCAAATCCAATCCGCACAAAGTATACAGGGAACCTCCCAAAGTTAGGTCTCTTGGAGTACCTCAGGAGTTGAGTCTCTGTTCCATCATCCAGGACAAGACGCAAAGTGTCCTCAGATGCATCAGCAGATGGGGGTTCAGAGGGCCCCACAGAGATGATTGTGACCTCAAAAACCCCCTTATGTACTATGTGGATCTGGATGGGTCTGAGTAGTTTAGAGTGTAGACATCTTAGTTTTTCCTGGGTTCATTTTCTCTGGAATGGTCAATTGGAGGCCAACTACAGGGATTTCTTCCTATGGTGTTTGCAGTTTTCCTTGTTGGTGTACGCCTTTATGTTAGACTAGCACTCTGTCCCTAGGTTGAAGGTCAAAGTCTGATGCTTTCAACTTTTCTTACTTTACCCATGACCAGTCCATAATTGGTTTGATAACCATTGGACTTCAGACAAGCATCCTCTCCATGCCCAAATCCTAGAAATCTGAGTAATTTTTTCCCTGGATTCTGTAGCTCAACAGAACTGTGGGTTCTGTGGACCCCCTAAGAGCATGGCAAAACATAACATGGAGGGTTGAGCAGTCTATCGATGCATGTACTTCATTGCTGTATTCCCAGACCACTTTGGCTAAGTAGTGGGTCCATTTCCTTAATTTGTCATGTACTAAGCCTTTTAGTAGTTGTATCAGGGTGGAACAGAACCTTTCACTTGCCTCATTGCCTTGCTGGTGGTACAAGGTAGTATACAACTTCCAAATGCATAGTTAGTGGCACCATTTTTAGAAGAACTCACTTTTGAAACATGTACAGCAGTCCACCATAATTAGAATGTGACATGGAAAGTGTAGTAGATAAGAAAAAAAGGAAAAAAACAATGCTTGCATTTTAAAGTGAAAGAAAGCTGTGTATTTGGCTTTCTCTGGATTCTGCAGCTCTGGATCGAAACAGTCAATCCTGTGTCCCGGTTTTGCTAGACACCTGCAACCTGGCTGAGCATGCAAGCTGTGAACTGTCATTATATAGTCAGTTCTGAAGATAGCTTAGGGCTCCCAAAGACGGTTTTAAAAAAGTTCACCTGGGGGGCGCATGCGTGGCGGGATGCTTACAGGACGCTTCTTCTGAGTGCTCCGCTGGCTCCGTCCGTTCCGACGGCACACACACTGCCATAAACCCGCAATCCCACTAAAAAAATAGCTACAATCCTGCCTAAAGCCTTGGTGCATGCCTGGGAGGAAGGGACAGAGGAATCGCCACTCACAGGGCCATTTAACCTCGTATCTTCTCCGCTCCATGGAGAAGACAAGGACCTCCCAAGATGGCGCTGCCTCTCGGCAGCATGCTACAGAACAAGCAGCAAACAACAAGCCTGCCTCTCCAGGACCTTCCTCTTCTAACTGTGAGTACCCCACAGTACAAAATCAACAGGGGACATTGACTAAAGCAGATTTGGATGAAAGTCTCTCCAAAATCTATGATAAACTGGCAAACAAGTTCCACACTGAAATCAATAGGGCTACAACAGCGCTTTCACAAGAAATCTCAAAACTTGGTAATAGAACCGATTGGCTTGAAACAAAGCACGATGAACTAACACTAGCCCATAATGATCTCAGGAAAGGATTTGAGCAATTATCTGAGAATTTTGCGTATGCACAGTCACAAATAGAAGATCTCGATAATCGCAATCGCAGACATAACCTGCGAATAAGAGGAGTGCCAGAAACAATCACAGAACTCACCCCTGCAGTTTTTTAAAAATGTTCCACTCACTTATCGCAGACAAAGAAGACAATGTGTTTTTATGCGATAGAATCCACAGAGCTCTGCGACCTAAGCCCCCCGGCTGACAAACCTCCTAGGGATATTGTACTATGCCTTAAAGACTTTTTAATCAAAGAAGAGATACTAAGAGCAGCTCGGAACTCTCCTAACATCAATTTGGAGGGTGTCAGAATCCAAATTTTTCCTTACATTTCCCCAGATACTCTGGAACGCAGGAGAAACATGAAAGAGGTCACTTCAATACTACAAACGGCACACATTCGGTACAGATGGGGCTTCCCTTTCAAACTATCGGTCCCCCATAATGGCACTGTCTATACAGTATGCAATTTATCGGAAGGTAAAGAACTACTTATAAAACTTGGTCTTTTAGACCCAGAACCATCTCTTCGCCTTCCATCTACACCAAGACCTTCCCCAATATGGTCCACCCTCGCCTAACGCAGAGATCAGAGAAGGAATAGCGAGCCCCATGATAATCGCTTTGTCTGAGATGTTTTCTCTCCTTTGTGATCCTACACATGTATCTGCAAATACTCTGACTTTTTTTTTTTCCCTTCTTTTCCCATTAACCTGATTTCTCAAGACAAAAAAGGTGAGAGATTATTATGATTTCACAATGGGACGGCTGATTACTCTGAGATTTATTCCATGAACAGAACTTTAACCCCTTCCTTACTGGGCACTTAAACCCCCCTCCTGCCCAGACCAATTTTTGGCTTTCAGCGCTGTCGCATTTTGAATGACAATTGCTCGGTCGTGCGATGTTGTACCCAAATAAGATTTGCGTCCTTTTTTTCACACAAATAGAGCTTTCTTTTGGTGGTATTTGATCACCCCTACGTCATTTCTGATCGCCGCTATAAACAAAAAATGAGCGACAGTTTTCCAAAAAAGAACAATATTTTTTACTTTTTGCTAAAGTACAAATCCATTAAAAAAAATGATTCATCAGTTGTGGCTGATATATATTCTTCTACATATTTTTCGCCACTAAAAGACATCGGCGGGTCTTGGGTGGACATCGAGTCCGCCCGAGCTACGGGCACGCTCGCGCAGCGTGCGGCGCGCAGCCGCCGCCGCCAGGGGGAGCGCGATGAGCTTGCACAGGGGACGACGCCCATGGCATTTCAGATCCGCGCTGGAGCTGTACTTCGGCAATAGCGCGGATCTGGAGTGGTTAAATTCTCATAATACACATGAGGTAAGATAAGGATTTATAATGAAGCTTGAAGGTTTTGCATGGATCTTTCAATGGATATGCTTTGACTGCCACCTAGTGGACACTCCACACATATTCATACTTATATGCTCTAAGACAATTTGCTACCTCCACCTTCCCTTCTTTTGCCTTCAATATAATAATAGAAAATGTTCTAAATCAGACATCAGCTCGCCTGTTGAAACTGAATTTACAGAAGGTCTTTCCTCCTCAGGAGACTTGGAACTGTGACCTCGAGACACCTCTCCCTTCTCCCTCATCGCAATGCGATGCACTTGCACACCAAGACTTAAATGGTTGCCTCCCCCTGTTACAATGATTTTGCATCTTATGCCTGGGCCTCCTATGGTCTGCAACTGATCTGAAGATAATCAGCTCATTTTGAAAACGGACCTTCGGTTATCTGGTTTCCCTCTCCCCTCCTCCCTTTGTTTCCGTTTTTAGTAATATATGTCTGTTATACAAGAGGGAGAAGGGGAGTGGACGAACAGCTCTCAAGCGTCGCATGATGACCATAGGGGCAGTCTATAAATGCTCATACTATATTTGTTTGTAAAGATAAGTTTTTCTGCTTGTCGTTAAGGTAACTGATTAGTCATCTGCCTCTACAATAGACAGGGCCTTTGTGAGATGTCTGGCCAACTGTTTGGTGCCAAGAACGACAGAAATATACCTCTTAGTTCTTAATATTGTTTGTAACTTCTCACAGTTAAGTATTTTTATGCGGGTTACTTTTTTTTTTGTGTGTTTTTTCGGACTAACTGTGCCGCCGGATTGGGCGGAGTAGCTGGTTTGTCCCCCTCCTATTCGTGGGTTAGCATGTCCCGTTGGATGCTTCGTCCCCTGCTGACCGCCGGCATGATGCTTTTTTATGCGGTGGGCGGTGTGGCGGACGATGGAGTGCCTGGCCTGCGGATGGGATTTGGACGATTCAGATCAAACAGTAACTTTTGTTGGTCCGGTGGAGTTAATTCACCGGACCCCCATAGGGTTCTATTTGACATTAGCATGTTATTTTCAGAAGGTTTATTTTGAATTTACCAAATTTAAAGAAGGTCTTTCATAATGATATACATGTGATAAAAATTTGTATTCACATACAGAAGGTAAAAAACCTACGCTCTCACACGTTTCTAATATGCTACGCAAACCTGAGACAGCGATACCCCCACAATATCCTCATCTACTCCTTATCATCTTTAATAGCTCTTTCACTAATGCCCTCCCCCCATCACACATCTCCTTTTCTACACAGCTATAAATGACTGGCCTTAAAATCATCTCCCATAATGTTCATGGTCTAAATTCACCACAAAAAAGGAAAAAAGCCTTCCGACATTATAAAAGATTGGGGGCTGATATAATAATGCTACAGGAAACGCATTTTTCCACCCCCAACCATCCCACTTTCTTTGACAAAACCTATAACCAATGTTTTTATACTACCTTCTCCAACAAAACCAAAGGAGTAGCTATCTTTATAAAACACTGTCTGATTTTTGATGTTCAATATACACAAAGATCCAGAAAGTAGATTTTTGATAATAAAAGGAAAAATCAATGGACGCTCCTTTACTATAGCTTCGATTTATGCACCAAATGAAGCTCAAACCACATTTTTTAACACCTTTTTTGAAAAATTAGACCTTCTGGCCTCAACACACCTTATAATTGGAGGCGATTTTAATATGGTATCTAACCCTCATCTAGATAGAAGTAATATATCCTCCACATCAAATTGTTTTTCAAAGTCTATCTCCAGATCTCTTACTAACTTCCAACTCATGGATATTTGGAGGACACACAACTCAAATAGCAGATCATATACATATTATTCTGCACCGCATAATAGCTTTGCTAGACTGGACTATATTTTTACTACTCCAATTGTTTTGGCCAACTCATCTGGATCCGAAATGATCCCCTGTCCATGGTCTGATCACCATATAGTTGATTTTACTACTTCAGCCATAGGTCTCACTCCATCCCCATACAATTGGAGAATAAATGACTCCCTACTGTCAGACCCAATAATCCTAAAACAACCCTCCACCCAGTTACAAGAATACTTTACTATTAACAATAAAGAGGATATCTCCCCCTCCACCCTTTGGACTGCCCATAAGGCAGTCATCAGAGGCTTTCTGATTGATATTGCAATCAAAAGAAAGAAAGAAAGATCATCTGAGATCTACAGACTCTCTAGAGAACTTAACGACTTATACAGAAAGGCTAATACCCGGCATTTACCCCCCATACTTCAACAGATTCAACAAAAAAGACAAGCATTGGATCTACTTCTATCTGATGATGCAGAGAAACAACTCAGATTCTCCAAAGCTAAATTTTTGTTACACAGAAACTCAACATCCTCTATTTTTGCCAAAAAGCTAAACCAAACCTTTAAAGTGCCACATGTGTATAAGCTTAGGGATAAAAATGGACAGCTCGTTACACATCCACATAGTGTTCAAAATATTTTTTTGGAGTTTTATAAGAATCTGCTCTCTAATCCCGATATAGATCCCCCCCAGTCTGCTCTAGATTGGCTTAATAAAATTAAACTCCCCAACCTTAACTTAGCACAGATCTCCTCAATAAATATGCCATGCACAGAACAAGAAATTAATAAGATTATCACCTCACTCAAAACAGGAACAGCACCAGGCCCGAAAGGTTATTCCACGGCATACTATAAGAAAATGTCCTCATTAATCTCCCCACACTTATGCAGATTATTAAACAACGTTCTCTCGGGTGAAAGCTTTCCGAGAGAAATGTTGTTGGCCAACATGTCCCTTATTCCTAAACCTAATAAGGACCACACCCTTCCACAAAACTTTCGTCCTATATCAGTATTGAATAATGATATAAAAATTTTCGGCCGCCTATTAGCGGATAGATTGGCAAAAGTAATAGCCAATCTAGTCCACTGTGACCAAACCGGTTTTATCCCCAAAAGAGTAATCACAGATAACATAAGACTGGTCACTAACCTGATTCAAGACGCAAATATATCCTCTCTTCCCCTTAGCCTTCTTAGCCTAGACATAAATAAGGCTTTCGATAGTGTTAGCTGGTCTTACTTAGACATTATTTTTGAAAAATTTGGTATATCTAACGCATTTCTTCATGGTTTTAAGGCCCTCTACAAAGACCCGCAAACAAGAATAAAAATTCCAGGAGTAAATTCAGAATTTTTTTGTCTCAATAAGGGGACAAGGCAGGGCTGCCCTCTATCAACACTAGTTTTTGCTCTAGTACTATAACCATTAGCTTGCGCAATAAGGAGTAACCCAAATATAACTGGTTACACTAAAAATCAAAAAACATATAAAGTTTGCCTATACGCGGACGATGCAATACTGTTCCTACCCGAGCTAAACTAAACTTCTTTCATCTAGTATCTGGATTATACATTAACCAATCCAAATGTTAATTTCTCCCAATTAACCTAGCCTCAAACTTTCTAACCAATATCAAAAACCATTACGCCTTCTCATGGTGTACTCACTCCATCCGCTACTTAGGAGTTCAGATTACCTCCCAATTCTCTACCCTATTTCAACATAATTTCCCATCTCTATTTGCCCAAATTAGGAACCTCATAAAGTCATGGTCCTCATTTCATATCTCATTTCTGGGTAGACTTTGTGCAATTAAAATATCATTCTACCCAAGATCCTTTTTTACTTCCGCTCCATCTTCACGAACATCCCAAAATACCATATTTTATCAATACAAAAAGACATCAACAAATTCATTTGGGCAGGTAAAAAACCCAGATGCAACATCAGTTTACTTTATAGGCCTCACAAAGAAGGCGGTACTGACCTGCCAAACTTATGGCTCTACTGCATAGCCACAAGGCTAACACATATGATACAATGGTTTTCTGACTCGTCAGATATCCCTTGGCTCGTATTCGAACTTGATTCTATTTCCCCATATTACGTTTGTGGTTTTCTCTGGTCCCCAATGATTAAAGCTAGACAATTTCAAAATCGTAATAAGATTATCTCCCATCTTTTACAACTCTGGTTAAAAATCAAAATCCCTTTTAAACGTATATCTTCTCCTCCCCCTCTGGCCTCGTTTGTTGCTGACCCGGAGATCCATGGAAATTTTTGAAATAACACTTCCTACCAACCATGGAAATCTCTTAACCTACTAACTTTAAAAGCATTTATTGAAAAAAAATTGTTTCTATCCTTTAATCAAATGGCTAGTAAATATAATCTACAACCATCACAAGAATCACAATTTAACGCTATTAGAGATTTTTTTTCCAAACATCACTCTTCTCTACTTCCATCTACATATACTATCTTTGAATTGCTATGCACTAACACACCAAGAGGTAGAGGTCTAATCTCTTCTTTATACAAATACCTAAATGAAACCTCACAACCACTAAAAACACAAGCAATGTTAAATTGGGAATCAGATCTTGGTTGCTCGGTCTCAATTAAAGAATGGCACATTGGTCTAGACAACATGCGTAAATGTAACAGATCCACCGCCTTTAAAGAAACCCCTACCAAATTACTAATTCGGTGGTATATGACACCTGCAAGAATACATAAATTTTATCCTGAGGTGTCTCCAGACTGCTTCAGAGGCTGCAAAGAAACAGGTACATTATTCCATATCTTCTGGCAATGTCGGAACCTTGACCCAGTCTGGAGACAGGCTTCGAATGAAATATTTCGAATTGCTAACAAACGAATTACCTTATCACCTCATACTTGTATCCTCTACCAAAACATTCCTGATGTCTCCAAATCATGCTTAAGACTTATTCATTCACTGCTAAGCTCTATACAATGGATGATAGCCTGTAATTGGCTCTCACCTCATCTCCCCTGGCAGCAAGTTCTTAGCAGAATGAACATGATCAAACTGACTGAAAGAATATACCACTCAATTTATGACAATATGCATATCTATGATGCAAAATGGTCCCTCTGGGATAACCGTACTACCTCTTCAGACCAATGAGTCTCTCAGATGTTTTGTATAGCATATATAGCTTTATATTAAAATATCTTCTGTTGCTATTTTTTATATATATTTTATAACCTTTTTTGTCACTTGTAATGTACCCATATAAGTCTCTTCTCACTTATGATATTTTGTATTTTCTACACAATACCAAATATTTTTTTTTTTCCAATAAAAGTTTTATTAGAGATATATAATAACATAAATGATACAGAAAAACAAAATTAAATTGCACCGTTGTCTAGGATCATGTATCGGGCAGGTAGACATTATAAACGCATAATAACATAACAGAGTATTATAGTGACACCATTGGTGTGTGCGGCCTGAGTGTAATTCTATATAATAAAAGAAAGAAAAGAAGCAGAGTGGTAAATCCTCAGGTTGAATAAAAGGGCATCATATAAGTAGATACC
>BLSH010436023.1:225514-235647 GCA_018402905.1 Glandirana rugosa
AATGTGACCGGTAGGGTTAACTGTTTAGGGGATCTTGTACCTCTGAGTACAGTTTCCACTCATTCTCTAGTTTGTCATTTTCTGGCAATAAGGAAAGCCAAAAGAGTTTCAGTCTCCATGTTCTAGGGGATTTGTCAATTGGGATGGCCAGTGTAATCCAGTATGGGCTATGGTCCGAGAGAAGTCTGGGACAAAAGGCGACATTCTTCAAGTGGGGTACAAGTGTCTGTGACTTAAGAATGAATTCTATGCGGGACATCGTATTGTGTGTGGAGGAGAAGCAAGAGTATGCTCTAGCAGTTGGATTTTTTAACCTCCAGGAGTCTGTTAAGTTAAAGTGGGCTATTAGTGTGGCAAATCTAGTGTAAGTCATAAGATTGGGCAATGGATCTGATTGTTGCATTCTGTCTAATTTTTAGTGTAGTGTTAAAATCACCTAGCCAGATGACTGGGATCGTCGGATGTTGTGTTATATAGTCAAAACCCTCTATCAAGACCGTCATGGAGAAAGGAGGTGGGACATAGAATGCCATAAGCAGAAACTGTTCACCATATATCTTTGCAAAAACGTAGCGACCCTGTGGGTCTGATTTCAGATCACATAACTCAAAGTATAATGTCTTAGAGAGCAGTAAGGACACCCCTCTTGCGTGTGTAGTATAGATCGAATGGTAAGCTCATTCAATCCAGGGTCGCTTAAGGGCGAGCTGTAGATGTCCGTCTATATATGTCTCTACTAATACTATAACGTCAGCACGCATCTTTTTAAGGTATGTTAACACAGCATTGCGCTTGATCTTGTCCCTTAACCCACGGACGTTCCAGGTGAGCAGTTTTATGGAAGTCATACTATGCGTATGTTAAGTAACTTCAGGATAGTAAGTGTATAATATTCCAAGTGTTACGTTGAACATATATCTAAGTATTGGTAACAGTAGAACATAGTTATGCAGTAGAATATTAGACAATGTGGTGAATAGTACAGATTGTATTACTAGGTCATCACATGTATTGCATTGTACTTTCAATATAACAATCCCCCCCCCACCCAGCCCAACACCAACCCCAACCGGTGCGGGCATACTCCCTTAACGTAACATGAACTTGTTTGTGAAGTGAAGCTTGCACTTCATTCAGGCAAGGTGGTGCCACAAAACAACCTAGAGTCAAACCCCATAGTAGCAAAGGGTAGTAATGTGTTACATACCTGGGTCTGTCTCTTGAAAGAATTAGCCATATGATGGTTATGCCACTCAGTGGGGTAGGTATTTCAATCCAGTGGTTGCTCTAGAGTCCTGGCTCCTCCATTAATACAGAAGGGGCAAAACTTCACTGTACAGTTCTTGCACAGTGTAAGACCGCTATGTCTCCGTGCATAATTCCTCCAAGTGCCAGGTGTAGAGTTAAATTCAGGCTTAGCAGGGGCCTGAGCTATTCTGTGAATCCCGGCCGGGACATTGAAAATGTATATGTAGAACCCTCTAGGGATGTTTTACAGGATCTCATAACGACAGAAATAAAGTAATCAATCAGTCTCCAGATGGGTAAAGGGTTTAGTCATTGTGGGTATGCAATGGTGAGGGTTTCCCTATGACAGGGTCAGAACCAACAAGAGAAGGGGAGCATGGTGAATGAATGCAAGAGGTAAGTATAAAACGGGAACACAGGTCAAGAGTACAGTACCTGAGATATCGAAGGACGATGGCATTATCATTGCAGGAGAAGATGGGCGGTGCACTGTTACTTTGCATGTGGCAGCGCTGGTCTGCTTGGTAGTTAGTCACGTGGCCTCCTGTTGGATTCACGATGCTCTAGCCAGGAGATGATATCTTCAGGTGTTTCAAAAAAGATAGCACGGTCCTCATCTTCCACGCGGAGACGTGCAGGGAATAACATTGAATATTTAATGTTTTTGACCCAAAGGCGTCTCTTGACCTCTAAAAAGTTTTGTCTGTGCTTCTGCACCTCAGTGGAAAAATCAGGGCATATGGCAACCTTGACATTGTCCAAAGGTATATTGCCCTTCACTCACGCCATGCGAAGTGCCGCATCCCGGTGTTTGTAATTCAGTAGTTTGGCAATAAAGGTGCATGCGGGGGGCCCTTGGGGAGGTGGCCTTGCTGGCATGCGGTGCGCTCTTTTGACTGCAAAAGTGTCAGAAAAGGCCTCCCTGCCATATGTGCTGGTTAGCAGTTGCTCTAAGTATGTGGTGGGGTCCTTACCTTCAGACACATCGGGCAGACCAATGAAACGCAGGTTGCACCTGCGGAGTCTATTTTCCATGTCATCCTGTTTTGCTAGAATTTGATTTATCTGGTGCTGCATGCATTCGGATGAGGTCTGTAATGGCGGGATCGCGTCCTCCATCTCCCCCAGCCTAGTTTCAGAAGTGGTGACCCTTTCCCTTAAGTTGTGGAGATCCTGCCAGATCAGGGAAATGTCCATCCTCATCTCCTCGATTTTTGTTGTAAGGGTGGTCTGGAGAGCGAAGATAGCTTCCAGCACTCTGTCAGTGTCTGCTCCCACCGTCTCCTTTACCTCCAGCGTGGCGTCGCCATCTTCCTTTATTTATCAAGTTTAGCGGCCGCATCTGGTTTGGCTTTTGGCGGTGCCATGTCGGGGTGTGTGCCGGGTTCTAAGGAGAGACGCTCAGGGTGCCACAGGTTGTTCCCGGATCTCAGTGTCAGCGGTAAACAGGAGTAATGGACGGAGCTCAGGAGACACACGTCCTACTCCATGCGGTGTCAGGCCACGCCCCTGTTCAATCAGCATTAACAGACTCACATATGGCTTGTCTCTTGAAACAGGCAAACTTTTTTTTAGGACACAGTGTCCCACTTCCATACAAATTCTTTCTGCCACAGAGACGGCTCAGGCCCTTGAAAGTACAACCTCTAAGTCACTGAGTAGTCATGGGGAAACATTTTTCTGTTTAACAGTATACAGTACATACCTCAGAAGAATGAGATGAGACCACTCACTCAGAATTTTTGGGTAATAGCCTAAATCTTTCTCTGGGACTGGGTCACAGCATACCCATAGCATCTCTATCAAGGAGAAAAACACTGGATCTTCTCTTTGTGTCTTCTACTAGGGCTGAGCACAGGTTTAATCTGAACTTGAGTTCAAACTGAACCTGGAAGGAAGCTGTCACTCTTGCCCATTTTCCTCCAATCAACTGTGACCAGGGAATTCCTCACCTCGCAGCTGCATGTCAAAAGGGGTGGCAATGCTTGTGACATTTTTGACCTAATATAGCCATATGGTGATACTAGGTTAATGACATTGATCATATTAGGTCACTTATATCACAAGCATAGCCATCTGTTTGTGATGTGCAGCTGTGGGTTGGGAAATGCCCTGGATGCAGTTCATTGGGCAGCAGTGGGATCTAGTGACAACTTCTTTCCTGGTTCAATCCAAACCCAGGTTCAGACTAAACAGGAGCTCATGCCTAGTCTCTACCCAGTTTTCACTTCCAGGCCATGGATAAAGTTCCCCTGTGGCTCTACTCTCATGCCTTCCAACAGTCAAGTCAAGGATTTCTAATTCTTCAGTTTCTTTATTCACATCTGGGTGATGCCTGGCTAGCGTGTGCCATGACAGGGTGTCTGCCACCTTGTTGTGATTTCCATGGTGATAATGCAAAGAGAATTTAAACTTCGCCAGATGGATAGCCATTTCATCTGGCATAGATGATGACCCTCTCCTGGTTGTCTTGTACATGCAAGATTACAGCACTTAGGCCCCGAGTAAGTCTGTTTTTAGCCTGAATTGAAGGGGGAAGTTAGCAGAGGCCAGCATGGGCCTTAAAACTGCAGCTTTAAGAAGTCTAATGCCTCCCGTTGTTCTGATCTACATTATATTTTTATATGGGCCCTCTTCTTTCCTATCCCATGTAGAAACGTTTGAATCAGGGTAGAATAATGAGCTATGGCTCCTGGAAAATCAGTCTCATGCTTCCTCATCTGGATTATGCAGTTCAGTTTTGGGCACCAGTTCGCAAAAAGGATATTGGGGAATTGGAGAAAGTGCACAGAAGGGCATCCAAACTGATAAGAGGCACGTAGGAGCTCGGCTATGAGGAATGATTAGCTGAAGTGAAATTATTCTCTCTTGAGAAGAAGAGATTAAGGAGGGATATGATCAACATGTATAAATACTGTACATAAGTGGTCCATATAGTGAACTTGGTGTAGAGTTATTCACCTTAAGGTCATCACAGAGGACAAGGGGTCACACTTTACATCTGGAGGAATAGAGATTTAATGTCCAAATACTTCTTTGCAGTAAGAGCTGTGAGAATGTGGAATAGACTCCCTCAAGAGTTGGTTCTGGCCAGCTCAGTAGATTGTTATAAAAAAAGGCCTAGATTATTTCCTAGATACACATAATATTACTGTATACTAATATTTACAGGTAAAGTTGATCCAGGGAATATATCCAATTGCCTCTTGGGGGATCAGGAAGGATATTTTTCACCCGCTAAAGCAAATTGGATCATGCTTTATTGGGTTTTTTTGCTTTCCTCTTGACCAACTGTGGTTATAGGATTGTGTATAACACACAGTATCATCCTTTTGAACTGGAACCCCATTTGAGTGCTGAAATCGGTCTTTGCCTGGTCCACTTTGGCAACAAGGATCTGTCAATATCTACTGGCAAGATCAAATGTGGAGAATTTTTCTTGCCCTATGGTGTCAAGGGATTCCTGAAACCATGGAACAGGATAAGCGTCATGGTCCATGCAGAAGTTGTTTGATTTACTTAGGTGGGCCCAAGTGTGCAGGGTGCCCCTTCAGCAGGCATCTCTGCCCCCAGTCCCTGATGACATTCATGCCTAGGATTGCCTGTGCCCACTCACCTCCCTTTCTACACCATTTTGGCTCCACAACTCCACTAATATCTAGGTAATCCTGACTACTTCTATGGGGAGCTACGTGGCAGCTGTTAATAGGATTCATGACTTGTCTGGGCCCATCATTTTCTTAGAAAAGGATCACTGAAACAACAGTTCTGGCATGGCAGTGACATGGAGGCCAGTATTGAAAAGGCACTTGGCTGTTGAAGTATCCATGCACAACAAGACAGTTGACAACCACATCTACAGCAGTCCCACTGCTTGACTGCTAGCAGTGGGACATTATAGTGTAACCCCTTTTGAACCACCTTACATCTTTAAACAATGAGTTGGCAAACACTTAACAGCACTGCAGAAACAATTGTCAGGAACCCACTGTGCACCTTAATGACAAGGAACTGAGCCATCCTTGAACATCTTTATTCACTGCCTGTGAGCACAGACCTAATCCAAGAGCTCTGTAATATGTCAATGCTGTTATTGGTCATGGTTGAGCCCTATCCCAGCCCTCCTAGGTTTACACAGACTTGTGTTTACATCTGAGAGCCCTCTTCTTCCTCTTACAACAGACAAGGGGAAACCCAGCAGTAGCAGTAAGATCTTTTTTTTTTTTTACTTCCCCTCCTTTCCTTTTCCTACACAACTGATCTCCATTGTTATCCTGTACGTGACCTGTAAATTAACCATTCACCTCCCTTATTCTGCACATCTGGACATTAACAACTTCACCCCCCCCCCTCCCCAACACACACACACACACACTTTATGTGGCCTGTAGATTAACCCTTTCACCACTTCCTCCCTCTGTGTATGACTTTTAAGCACTGTATCTAGTGCTCCATGTTTCTTAATTTCCCTAAAATATTGCACCAAGAATGAGATCACCTAAATGGTCTACGTTTCAAAAAAAGGTCAATTTTAGGGTAGCTGTTCTGCCCTGGCATTGGAAATAGTTTTTTTCCAAAATATTTGTTCTTCTTAACTTTATGTAGTGGGAACTAAAAAATCCAGGGGTGATTAAATATCACTTACAGCAGGGTTTCTCAACCAGGGTTCTGTGGAACCCTAGGGTTCCTCCAGAGGTTGCTAGGGTTCCTTGAGCAGTGGTCAATTTCTACCTCTCAGATAAATTCCCAATGATACCATTGATCTTTTTAGCGATCTGTAAGGGGGTAATTCTTCCCAATGACCACAAGTGTAAGGGGCATTCTTCCCATTGACCATCACACTAATGTATCGTGATTCGTAGATTTTTAATATTTAGCAGGGGTTCCCCGAGACCGGAAAATTATTTAAAGGGTTCCTCGGTGTTGAAAAGGTGGAGAAAGGTTGACTTACAGTATTACTAAATCCACAACAGTAAAATCAGTCTGTACTGTATATGCAGTAAAGCATGCTTGTTATACTCACCATGGAACCTAAGGGGTTAATCCTATGCATTGTGTAAAAAGGCTGTTTGATCCTATATGCACAGATCCTCCTATTCTTGCATTGTCACCAAAACATGTTTGGATATGACAGAGCTAGTGTAGTCAGCCTGCACATGCTCAGTTTGGTGTGTATTGCTAGAGAGTTGTTGTTTTTTTCTTGGGGGAGATCAGCACAGGGCCAATCAGCACTGCCCAGGCAGAGGGTCAGGGGTCCTGCATCCTGATAGGACAGCCAGTGCAGTATGAAAACTCCTTCTACAACCTTTAACCGGGCGCTGATAGAAGTCACAAGACTGCTATACTTTGCTGATGAGAAAAGGTATTTAGCAGTTTATGTTTACTAAAATTATTGCATTTCCATTTTCTAGGTACAGTACCACAATCAATCACAGCACTGGAAACTGAAACATGGCCTGGTAGTTAATGGGATATTAACAAGTTGGCATGCAAGTGGTTAAGCATTTGTTTAGTGTTTGGTTGGGGCAGTCGTCTCCCTAGTGATGACCCAACAACTATGAACAAAGCAAAGGGATGATGACCTTTCCCTGCTCGGCCACATCTGAGGCATTTGACTTCTCCATGAGGGGGCGTCCCCTCTCTACACCCCAGAGCAATATTACTGTCTGCGCTTGAAGGCGGAGAACTCTGTCTAGAGCTGAGCCATCCCTCTTTTATATTTCCACAATCTTAAAGTGCCTCAATGCTTCACTGTCTCTCTCTAAAGTGTTTCTTAAATGTTTGATATAATTATTCCTAAGTACAATACGATCTTCCAATCACCCTTTCTGTTTGTGCAAAGAAATGTCCTTCCAAACAAAACGTCTGTGCAGTTCCACCCTTAAAGCGGAGTTCCACCCAGAAATGTTTTATTTTTTTTTGGGATCCACTCTTTTAATACTAAATAGATGTAACCTTTTGTTTCCTTACTTTCAAACCGCCTAGTAATTACATGTATTTTTTACTAACAATTTTGTTTCTCTCACTGCTGGACTTTTCCATTTTAGGTGAGGGCACCTGAAGCCCATCCATAGTCTTCTGGCATCTCTTCCTGAAAGAAATGCATGGTGGGTAACCAAAATGCACTCCTCGATCTCGGTCCACCTTAAATCGTGTCATTTCCCGTCTGGAAATAAATCGATTTTACAGTACGGGGAAGCCCACTGACTCCTGGGAAATGATGAGTCACATCTCCCAGGAGGCCAGGGGAAGCAGGAAGTGAAGAGAAGAGCCTAGAACCTAATAGGGGCAGATTACAGAGACCACCTAGCAACAAGCGACTTAGGGTGAGTATCATGTTTTTTCCTTCAAAGGTAAGTCTATACAGGCAAAGGACTTGAATGATGTAAAAAAGAAAATTCTGGGTGGAACTCCGCTTTAAAATAAATCTAGTACACTTCTACCCTTGACTGGAACACTGTTCACCTTTTCAAATGAACATTATGCTTTAACTTAAGAAGATCATGCAGGCTCTTCCCAATATTTGGAACAGAACTCTCCTTTCATTTTCTCTTCCTTTTTCTCCTTCTTGGTAGCACACAATGAAATGTACAGGACCACATGCTCTGTAAACAACCATTTTCATAAAAAAAATGTAAAAAGGCACTTGTAATCAATTGTGCACTACAGTGTGCACCAACGTAGTCAGGTAAGAAAAAAGCGCACAAATGATCTGCTTCAGAAATGCTGTCACATGACTGACTACCATCCTGGGAGGTTGAAGTATAAAGATCTGAGTCACCCGGTATCATGGCCCTGATGAAATCTATGGACATAATGTATAGGGCAGAGCTGGGCATGATGTTAATATGCTAAGCATTCTGAGACCAAGTGACGGTAATTTGTCTGATGGTGCTCCTGAAACTGAGTTTTGCAGTTTTGTTTTACCTGGTTAAGTTGGTGCACACTATAGTGCACAATTGAATGTGAGTGCTGTGGGCAGATTGAGAGCTGTTTGATCTGGGGTATAGGATCAGACAGCTCCAATTGCAGAATTCCAGTCTGCCCACTACTCCCAAGGAGCAAGAACTAACAGAGCACTTGGAAAGATATCATACAACTCTCATTGTCAAAAATTAGAAAAAAAGATCAGAGACAAATTGGCATGCTGCGGAGCATATGCACATAAATTAATTACAGATCTTTGCTGAAAAGCTCTATTTTAGAAAAATATGGGCAAATATAGTGAATCTGTGGTTGAACTGACTCCTATGATTATTAATTTTCCTCCCAGATGTCACACAATGGACAGCAACAACATGAAAACTCGCAGAATCACAGAAAGGTAATTTGCACCATGCAGATAAGGGCAAATGTATGTGGATATTAATATATATATATATATATATATATATATATATATATATACAGTATATGGGTGTGTGTATGTGTGCATATTTGTGTTTAAGGTGGAAACCCATGCTCGGACAGACAGTTTGGTAACAGCTGGACCTGCATTTACACATTAAAACATTAAAAGGAAGATCCTCAGAACTGATAGTGTATATAAAAATTGCCATACGTGATCTACTAAGTCTAACAACAGGCAAATGCCTTACTTTAATAAGACTAGAACACAAACACATCCCCAAAAAGAAATTTAGAGACATGCTATGAGTTATATACATACTGTTGTTTTGTCTACAACAAAGCCATTTAAATGTGTTGACATAAATGAAAAACTTGAATTTTCTAAAACATTTGTGTGATGCCTTAAAGGTCCAAGTCTTCTCTTTACATTTTAATTCCTAATTATTGTCAGATGTGGCACTAGCTCCACCACCATCATATATAGTTAATTTTGTGTACATAAATTGGCCAATATATCTCCTAACAGCTGAGTTGTGGTAAATTAGTTTGCAATAGTTACCAATGGTAAAGACTCAAGGTGTTTTTTTCTTTACTAAGTATTGCTAACTTTTCTGTTATTCCAAAGTTGTTAAAACAGCCTCTGTATCCAAAGGCAATAATCAGGGGTTGAGGTTCATTTGTTCTTTTGCTGTTATAGTCTCTGTATAGTTATATTGTCCCACAATTCTTCATAATGTCCTTGTACACTGTAAATAATTGATATTAGTAGCCATTTATAAATTATGTAAAAAGTACAAAAGAAGCAGAACAAATGTAGTCAGCATTTTAGGGTTTTCACATCTGCCATATATTCAGATAGGAAAGAAAATGTAATTCTAATGTAGAAATATAGTTAAATCAGTATTGCTTAGATTTTATCACTGAAGTTGGTCCTAGGGGAACCTCCAGTATGCAGTGAAGAATAAAATAGTGTCTGTTAGAAGCTCCTTGCTGGCTTTGGCTTACAAAAGACAGAAATTTTCTAAAAACTGACTTTATCGTTATGCTTGACTTGGCAGCTCAACCTACTGCTTCATCTATGCAAGATTTTTCTTTTTACCTGGTTTCTCTGTAAAAGTTCTCAGCCATTAGTACAAATTTTTCTTCTATTTGATTTGTTTTCATGTTAAACTGAAAGTATTGCCATCTGTCTTATTTTAGATATAAAGGAGACCTATATAGAAAAAAACAAAGCATGGTGCTGATCCTTCATTCATCTGTCCTCAGAGCTCCAACCAGACATGAACAAAACTGAAAGTTTTCATTAGCCTGAAACTTCATTGAAAATCTGTAAAAAAAAACATTTTGTGTAAATACATTGAAGTCAGTGTGTTAGATGCTTTTCAGCTTTTCTGGACTTTTTTGTGTACAAATAATTGTGCCCCTTTGGCCTCACTATTTTGTCTTATTTTCATATAAAGTCTTTATTTTCATAAAGATTGCATTGTACATACAGCAAAAGAGTATCAACTGTGGGGGGGGGGGGGGGGTTAGCT
>BLSH010436023.1:262749-287869 GCA_018402905.1 Glandirana rugosa
CAGACAAAAAAAGTTAACAATAGTCTGCCCACGATACCGAGGCTCGAACCAGCCCGCTAGTCCGAAGTTTCTTCCGTGACCGTCTGGAAGGGAAAGTCCCTCTCGCCGACAAACCGGGTGCCAACCTACTTTAGTAATTCCTAAAGTGCCCTCCATTTTCATGAAAAGAGGGCCTCGGATTTACCGCACTCAACGCCGCGTCTGTCCCCGGACGGCGCAGTTCAGTCTTCTTCAAAAAAGCCCGTAGGCCGAGTCGTCCCTTTTCGACGTTCTGGCCTTTCCCAAAGCGTCCCGTGTCATTTTCCGGGACCGTCGTATTCAGGCTTTTTCGCTTCCTATTTAGGCGGAGGCGTACTACCTCGGAGCCATAGCACCCGTCTGATAACAATTGAAAAAAACAGACATTTTTGACAATATAGGAAGGAGGTCCAAAGCAGCATGACTTATGTAGCGGAGCCCCTCTTCCAAAATTTGTGCCCGCTGTAACTCAGCCTGTGCACAATCACAAGTCAAATTAGTGCATAGAGCAGTAGCCTGCACCCGCAGCGACTGTGCCGCCATTGCAGTTGCTAGCGCCGGCCGAATGGCTGACCCAGCCAACAAGAACAGTGCTTTGGACACTGTCTCTGTGCGGCGATCGGCCGCTTCCTTAAAGGAAGGCGACCCCTCCAAGGGAATGGTAGTTGCTTTATTCACCTGCGCCACAGCAGGGTCCACCACCGGGGAGGCCCATCTCTTAGTAAAGCTCTCCTCAAAGGGGTAGCGCACCGCAAAGTTCTTAGGCAAAGTAAAAGAACTTGGTGGCCTACGCCACTCCTTAAACACCGCCTGCTCAAACACTTGGTCATAAGGGTAAGCCCTAGGGGCCCTAGGCGGTTTAAGTGGGCCACAAACATAAGCGGACTCATGCGACTCCCCAGCTGGATCAAGGCGCATGGACTTGCGGATATCAGTGATCAGTGCTTCCACTATCGCCTTATCACGCGAAGACAGAGTTTCTTGACTCTCCTCATGCTCTGAGGGTAGTTCACCCTCTGAAAGATCCACAGGTGTGACCATTGATGTGCTTTCCAGATCTGAATCCTCCCCGGAGGAAAGAGGGGGTGGTGGGCGTTTTTGAGGAACCCTTGGAACGGGTACCTCCGCCCTGGGAAAGAACTCCCCAAACACTGCCCTCAGCTGTTCCTAAGACACTAGCATTCCTGGGGTGGATTGTAGATCCGCAGGTACTCCTGCCATAGTATTGCCGGCCTCTGACATTACAGGCTTCCGGCACCCCCACTGTGTAACCACCACCTCTACTCCACCAATCAACCAGGGAGACCCGGGAGGATTGCCCACACTGCTACCAGCACCCAGGAAGGGCCAGCTATACTTGCTGTTTAGATGCCTCAGCACTCCGACCGGAAGAGCAATGCCCACCAACTACTGCACGCCAGGAGCCTGCTGTTGTGTGTCAGCCACGCTGTACAAGCGAAAACCGGAAGCCCACTTCCGTTTTTAAACACTTCCTGTACCAGGGCTGCACTTCCTTGAGCTACCACTGGAGGCCGCCAGATCGCAGGCTGAGAACCGCATGGTTTCACAAACAATGGACGCTGCCATTACACCCGCGCGGTCGGCCATGAACGAGCGGTGCTATCCTTCAATGGCGGTGACCCGCCGAACACAGCGCTCCGGACGGTCGGTGCAGAGTCGAACGGTCAGTGCAACAGTGCCGTGCTGCGGACTGGGGGGAGTGGGAGGGGGGGACGGAGGCTTAACCTCACAAGGGTACTACCCAAAATGTTCCTCTACTGAGCCCCCACCGGCCGGCTTACCACCAGAGCTGCCCAGACGCCCACTCTCCACGCCCTAAGGCGGCAGAGGGGTCCACTCACCAATCCTTGACGGGCGCAGCTTTAGCCACCGGAGCAGACCTACCATCCCCTAGGGGAGGCATGCTGCTGGCCAGGCCCATGGACAGGCATACCTAGTCACTGGGCTCTCGTGGGTCTTAGCCACTGGCCGCCCGCACGGAACGGGCGCTATGCGGTGGGTACCCCGAAGGGCGTTCGCATAGTGTCGGCCGGACTGGGGAAACATTTGGATTCGAGATATCCTCTATACCACCAGCCAGCTTCTTGCTAGCAGTCTTCATCAGATGAATCTTCAGGAGACCGCAGATCCCAAAGGGAACCAGGTCTACTCCTTGCACTAGGCAAATAAAAACTGATGTGCTGTACAGGACAGGGGGATTATATGCTGAGGTGAGGACGGCACCCTGGGAGGGGCCAACCTACGCTTTTGTTTGTTTTTGCCTAGTCTACTCCTAGTAGGATGAGCATAACCCCATGTGTCATAAGAAGGCTGCGTTTGTCAGTGAACGGAAGAGAAATTTCATATTTAAGTTCACTAACAGCCAAATTTTCAAGGAAATTACAATACCTATAATTTAATAGTTATTTATTATTATTTCAAATGTTCTTTCTTATGTCTGAATTTTGGGACCTCCCGACAACCGCAGCGGAGTGCTGGGTGGCCCAGGATGTGGGTGGGGTGGGTGGAGGAGTCAGGGGGCCCAAGCTGTCAATCACAGGCGTGCACACTGGGACACTGGAAGTGGACTGAGCAGATCTGACTGTTTAGGATCTCCATATAAGCAGGAGATGATCACTCTGAAATCCTTATACAGAGAGCTGATATACACAGAGCATACACAGATTGCACTGTGTTCTCTATCAGTACGACCTTTGTGAGCCCTGTAGTTCCACCACTGGTATCAGTCATTTTTTTATTATTTTTTACATTTTTTGGAGAATGTTGGGGGCTTTGGTGAGATATCAGGGGTCTAAACAAACCTCTGATGTTCAACCTTTGAGACAGAGATGATGAAGCAGACTGATGACACACCCACCTTCTCTGCAACCTCAGCTACCAGAATGGATTCCACCTCAAATTCCTCCATTCCGTCAACCAGTACTGGTGCAGGTGGACCTGTTTTTCGATCAGGGAAGGGGTCAGAGATCCTATGCTTTAACAGGGACACATGGAAGACAGGATGGATGCGGAATGACTCAGGCAACTCCAGCTCATATGCTACCTCGTTCATCTTCCTTTTGATAGGGAAGGGTCCCACGGATTTTGGACCAATCTTCTTGGACGGGCATGCCAGTCTTAAGTTGACGATGGATAGCCATACTTGACTGCCCGGTTCCAAGTTTAATTTGCCACGCCTCTTTTTGTGAAAGGTTTCTTTGTTAGCAGCCTGTGTTCGTGCCATTGTCTCCTGCAGGAGTCTGTTATTGGAAGTGAAAAAGTCCAATAGGTCAGCCATAGCTGGCACCGAACTCTCCGGGCAGACGTTGGACAAAAAGGCGGGGTGGAAGCCATAATTGGCGAAAAACGGTGATTGAAGAGTGGCCGAGTGAACAGAGTTATTATATGCGAACTCAGCCAGCGGTAGGAGCGTAACCCAGTCATCCTGGGAGAATGAAGAAAAGCAATGTAGGTACTGCTCCAGCGTTTGGTTGGTACGTTCCGTCTGGCCATTCATCTGGGGGTGATAGGCAGAAGACAGGGGCCGACCAATCTTCAGGGACCTGCACAAGGACCTCCAGAACTTGGATGTGAATTGTACTCCACGGTCGGACACCACATCTGTCGGTATCCTGTGTAGCCTGACAATCTCCTTAATAAATATCTTGGCAGTCTCTGCAGCAGAGGGTGTGCCTTTCATAGGCAGAAAGTGGGCCATCTTGGAGAACCTGTCCACTACCACGAAGATGGTGGAGCAGCATTCAGAAGGGGGTAAATCTACAATAAAGTCCATAGATATGTGGCTCCATGGCCTCTCCGGAGCAGGTAGTGGTTTAAGGAGACCCCACGCCCGAGTCTTACTCCCCTTGCTCCGGCTGCAGGTAATTCATGATTCCGCGTAATGTTTACAGTCTTTTCCAACTCGGGGCCACCAGAACGTGCGCTGTAATAACTCCGAAGTCTTGCGTACCCCGAAGTGCCCAGTGAGCCGGTGGGCATGGCAGAGGTCCAAGACCAAGGTTCGTAGGCTCTCTGGCACGAAGATCTGGTGACCATGCCAGAGCAACCCGTCTTTGAGCTGCAGAGAGGTTCCGGGAGGGGGGTTTGACCCCAGGGAAGCTTGTCGGATCCGTGACAGCACATCTTCCTGTAACAACAAAAAACTTCCAGGAGGCAGTATGGTATTGGGTGATACTGAGGTTTCGGGTATATTGAACATGCGTGACAGGGAGTCCGGCTTGGTGTTCTTGGACCCGGGCCTGTAGGTGATGTGGAAATTGAATCGGGCAAAGAATAACGCCCACCTGGCTTAGCGTGGTTTCAGTCTCTTAGCGATTCTCAGGTATTCAAGGTTCCTGTGATCAGTATAGATGAGAATTGGATGCGCTGCTCCTTCTAAGAGATACCACCATTCCTTTAGTGCCGATTTAATAGCCAGAAGTTTATGGTCTCCAACGTCATAGTTTCTCTCAGCAGATGATAGCTTGCGAGAGAAAAACGCTACCAGATGTAGCAGCGCTCTAGTACCCTGCCTTTGGGAGAGAATCGCCCCGACTGCCACCACAGAAGCATCGACTTCCAGAACATAGGGAAGAGCAGGATCCGGATGCTTAAGGATGGGTGCAGACGTGAATAGCTCCTTGAGCTTTTCAAAAGCTGTTTGTGCCTTAGACACCCAGCGGAATGGGATACCCTGTTTGGTTAAGTGCGTGATGGGTGAGATGATGGAGGACAACCCCCGGATAAACTTCCTGTAAAAGTTCGCAAATCCTACGAAGCGCTGAATTCCTTTATCAACTGGAGCTGGCCAGTCCAAGATGGTAGAGACCTTTTGAGGGTCCATCTTGATGCCTCCAACAGAAATGATACTGTAAGTCCTAGAAACTGTATGCTTGGTGTAGTATGTTATATATATATATATATGTGTATGTATATATGTACATGTATGTGGATGTGTATATATATATATATATGTGTGTATATTTGTATGTATGTATGTATGTGTGTGTGTGTATAAATTATATTGTGTGTATACATATATTGGATATGTATTGGGACAGGGAGTTGACACATCTATTTTATATTGTGTTGTTGTGCAAAGACGCATTGGTATTTGGGGCTGGTTATCTAATTAGGCATTTCAAAGGGGTTTTTGATTAAAGAATAGACTGACCAAACCAATTGTTCTTTACATATAAAAGGGACAGATAACAGCCCCGTGATATTCAGGACTGGTTATCTAATTAGGCATTTCAAAGGGGGTTTTGATTAAAGACAGATAATGCCTCCATGATATGTTAATGCTAATAAAAGACCACCTAGGAGTTTATGATCCTGTCCCAATACATATCCAATATATGTATACACACAATATAATATATACATGTGCATGTACACACACACACACACACACACACACATACATACATACATACAAATATACACACACACATATATATATATATATATATATACACACATCCACATACATGTACATATGCACATATATACATACACATATATATATATAACATACTTAATATTATAACATACTACACTTGGCTGCTCGAACTCGCACTTCTCCGGTTTAGCATAAAGGCCATGTTGACAGAGCCGACCCAGTACCCGTTTTACATGAGAATGATGGAGCTCCAGGGAAGGTGAAAAGGTCATAATATCATCTAGATAGGCAATGACAAAGAGGTCGAAGAAGTCCTTGAAGATATCATTTATGAAGTGCTGGAATGTGGCCAGAGTGTTACACAGACCGAACGGCATTACTAAGTACTCGTAATGACCGAAGCGGGTACGAAAGGCCCTCTTCTATTCGTCGCCTTCTCTGATCCATACTAGATTGTACGTTCCCCGGAGGTCCAATTTAGTAAAAATGGTGGCAGTCCCCAGGCTCTGAAACAACTCCAAAACTAGTGGAAGTGGATAACGGTTCTTCACCGTAACCTTTTTGAGTTCCCGGTAGTCTAGTAGGGAATGGTCTGCCTTTTCCATGAAAAAAAAGATACCTGTCCCAGCTGGGGAAGTGGATGGACAGATGAAGCCCTTACTGAGGTTCTCATCGATGTAGGATTTGAGGGTGCTGAGTTCCAGTTCTGTAAGTGGGTAAATCCTTCTGAAAGGGATCTCTGCACCGGGGAGAAGCTCAATGGGGCAGTCATTAAGGTTTATGGGGAGGAAGAACCTCAGCCCCCTTCTTACTAAAAATGTCCAAGAAAGCATGGTAGATGCTGGGGACGGCCTGGCGGACCTCAGGCTCCAGGTCAAGGTCCAGGGATAGTAGGGCAGGATCCATTCCGTAGGTTCGGGGCAGACAGTGCTCGTGGCAGTACTGGGATTGGAACTGGACGTTCCCTGAGGACCAGTCAATGGGGGGATTATTGGCCTGGGGCCAAGGCAGTCCAAGGATGACAGGGAAGATGGGAGAGGCAATAGCATCAAGCGTAAGGAGCTCTCGATGCCCTCTTAGCATCATGGTGGTCAGGGGAGTGGTCTCCTGTGAGACTAGACCGGACTTTAAGGTTGTACTATCAGCCAGGTCTACCGCCATCCTGTGGGTTTTGGGTCGCAGAGGGATCCCGTGTTGTGCCGAAAAAGTTAAGTCCATGAAACAGCTGCAAGCACCAGAGTCTATGATGAAATGGACGGTAATGGCTTCACCAGGGCACTGTAGAAGTAGAGCAAGGGTGAGGTGAGCCGCGTTGCCAAGTACTGGTTGGGGAGAGACAGCAAGGCACTTCTCCAACTTGGACGGGCAGGTGCCTTGGCTCTCCACAGTAGAGGCAGAGGCCTAGGCTTCTTCAGCGCTGTTTCTCTTTAGAGGTCAGTACCAGATGCGCCACACCCCGCTGCTGGGGAACCGACTACCTCGGAGGAGGAAAGGTGGGTATGGTGGAGCCGGCTAGAGTGCCACTTGGAGGCCCAGAAGCCAGAGGTAGCATCCAAGGGGGCCGGAGGTTCACTCTCCGCTTTGTGTTCCCTAAGGCGCCGATTGATCTGAATGGCCAGATCGATGACCCTCTCCAGGGAGGACGGCACCCCCACACGAGCCAATTCATCCTTCATGGGGTCGGCTAAGCCCAGCTGAAACTGGTGACGCAGAGCAGCCTCATTCCAGGCCGTGTCGATGCTCCAACGCCTGAACTCCGATACATAATCCTCCGCCGGGCAGCGGACTTGTCGGAGGGCATGGAGCGCGGCTTCAGCAGTGGCCGCTTGATGTGGATCCTCGTAAAACCGAGCCATTGCCTGGAAGAACCGGGATAGGTCAGATACTTCTGGCGCCCCTTGTTCCAGGATCTGGTGGGCCCATGATTGGGGCTCGTCTTGTAGAAGGGAAATCACCAGCCCCACCTTCGTGGTTTCCAGGGAGAAGGTGCAAGGCTGCAGGCTGAAATAAAGTTTGCAGGCGCAGCGGAACACCCGGAATGTCCTACGGTCCCCCGAGAACCATTCTGGCATGGGCACTGTGGTTTCCGGAGGAAAAGAGACCATAGAGTCCATTGTGAGTTGGCAGACCCCCGATGGGGCAGGAGAAGCAGACTCCAGGACACGGGTCTCCAGCTGGGTGTATCCTGCTTGCAGGTGTTGAACGGCTCGAGAGAGACCTTCCAAATGCTGACAGAGTTCATGCAGCCGAGAGGGCACCTGCTCAGACTCAGACATGGCTGTCCATTTCTGTCACGTACCTGGTGGTGGACTCTGATTATGCAGTGGGCAACCTCCCTTATGGCCCTGGTTCAGGAACCCCTGATAGAGTAGACAGGAGATTCCGGAGCAGAGTGGGGCACGAGGGCTGGTATGGATGCAGATGATGTTGTGAGGATCCTCCAGGAGTACTTGCAAGACAGAGGATTGGTGATGCAGGCCGGGTCGGTAACAAGCAGGCAAGTGCGATACAGAAGGTGCAGGCAAGCAGGTAGTCGGGTACAGGCAGGGTCGTTAACGGGCAGGCAGATGAAGTAAAAGAGGGTCAGGCAGAAGCATGGTCATAGACAGGCTGAGGGTCGGTGCAGGCAGAGTTCAAACAGGGTCAGGCAAGCCGGGTCACAGATACAGGGAGTCTTTAGGAAATGAGCCACAGGAGCACACTAGGAAACACTGTAGAACGGACAGCATCCGCTGCAGGGTGCTGTCTGGCTAAATAGAGTGTTTTGGCACCATTGGCGTGCACAATGCGCACAGGAGGCTGGACGACCACTTCTCCTAACACATTATATGTTTGTTACCAGTTACCCCAAACTTTGGAACTATGGAGTCGACTTTGTCACCTTTCCTCCCTATCTCTCCTTGTCATGCTGGTCCCATGCCTGTGTCATTGGCCACGCCCCCTCAGCTCCCGTGCTGAGTGCCTCCCGCTGTGAATAAGGGGGGTCCCTCATTCGGAGTACAGTCACACGTGTAATTATGGGGTACCTAACAGGACCCCTGCTATTATACTACCACTAACAACCATACTGTGTTGATTGTATAAACACCACGCTAACCGTAGGCAATACACAAGAGCTGTAGTTCAAATACTCAAGTTAGTATAAGCATCTAAATAACAAAGGAGCTGCGCTAGTAAATCATAATGTTCATATTAGTCCATATAAACCATCAGGATAATATGTGTAGGAGGCAAAATCTAGTGACAAATAAATGCCAAACACATAGGAAGCCTCAATAAATTGGAATGCAGTTCAAAGAGTGGAAATCAAGCCACCACTATCTGAAATGAAGGCTTACCAGCTAGTAATGAATTAAGCGCCTTGTAAATGATAGCTTGAACTCCTCTGAGGCCAGGTCGTATGAGGTCAGATCTCCTAGGGAACAATTATATCCTCCAAGGACTCCCAGGTTGTTGTCACAAGATGTTGGACATAAACAAAGAAAAGGGCCATATAGTGAAGTACATCCTAGGCATCAGTAGGCTACCATGTACATCTTAACCACCACCAAGTGTGCACAGATGCAAGCAGTGTGATCCACCACCATCAGGACTCAAGGCTTACCCTGTCCCTCTCTTGTCAGCATATGGATGTAGTCAGATCGTGTGCCTCCTCTCCTAATGACCAGGTCAGGCAGGATATGCCTAAAGGGTGGCTCAACAGACTCCCGATATCTCACAGCAGCCCGTCCCTCTCAGCCCGTCCCTCTCTTGTCAGCGTCTAAAAGTTATCAGTGTGCCTCCTCTCCTAATAGTGTAGCTTGACAGACTCCCGGTATCTCTCGGCAGGGATAAAGAGGGGAAGGCCACATAGAGTAGTACAGTAATAACAGATTTATTGAATAAAAGATTAAGAACACTCACATTCTCATGTAGTAAAACTCTCATAGATCAGAGATCACAAAATGCAGCCGGCTCGTAGTAGTTGGTGACGTCAGCGCGCCCCTCCTTGACGTACGTTTCGTCCTATTGGACGTTGTCAAAAGAGTGGGCACGCCCTACACATGTCACCATTTAAGCCTCCTCTTGTGTGGGAAGGCATTGCGCCTCACTTGATGATAATCCTCATAAATTTTATATTGTGGATTTTTTTGTTTTTTGTTTTTCAATGTCAACATGTTTTAAGTTTTTAAAGTTTACATTCATTATGATCTGGTGATGTGATTTACGGTCCTGGCATCATGTTTTTATTAAATAGATGTGGCCTATAAATAATCTATGACTGGTAAAGCGATCACCCCGGATTTTCCGCCCTCTGAATGAATGGCGGTTTTCAGCCTTCCGCCCTGAATCTAGATAAGGGTGATGATGGAAAGATACGATTCCCCGCCCTTTGAATCAATGGCGGCATAGGTATTTCCGCCCTCACTTCGGATAGGGGTGGGGATGGGTATTTAAATGGTGACATGTGTAGGGCGCGCCCACCCTTTTGACAACGTCCAATAGGACGAAACGTACGTCAAGGAGGGGCGCGCTGACGTCACCAACTACTACGAACCATACTGTGTTGCATACATTTATTTTGTTTATATGTAGCTACCATGCGTCCACTCCTGAAGAAGCGAGTGGAGCACGCGAAACGCGTCGAGTTAAAGATGCATTGTGTATAACTCCATCATTTTTGTAGTCATCCTTTTTGTACATGTCATTGGTTGAAAACATTTATATGCCCGTTGTGCAGAGGTTTTGACCTTGGTTGTCTATAATTTGTTGTTTTATTAGAAACAATAAAACAAGTATTTTACTTGAACTACTTGTATTTTTTTTCTGGATCATGTGTTGGCCTCACTTAAAGTCCTATGGGCGCCTCTCTTGTTCTTCATGTGGATCAGGAGCAATATAATTATTACCGTGGTCAGTACACCTAGGGGGACATAGAATGGGACAAATGACACTGCAGAAGCGCTGTGGTATTTATCATGCTTTAAAGGTTACAACCACGTTAAGTATGAATGGCTCCCATGCAATTTCTCATCCACTGCACATCTTTGCCAAATACATCACTGCCACCTCTTCCCCTATGTTTCACAGAGTGCTGTCTCATTTCTGCCACCATCTTTCTCTTACCCTTGTGATATTCTCAGTTTTTTGTTAGGCTTGCTTTTTGCTTGCAATAGACAGCCCCAAATGGGGGTTTTGTTAATGTTCTGACTCACTTTCATGTAATTTTTCTGTGTTGTATTAAACTGCATAGGGTTCAATCATTTTTCTGTAGTATGCTGCCATCTAGTGGTGGTTTTAGGCCACCACAAGTTGATTACTATGTTATTTTGGTATCTTCCTTGGTCCTCCGCTTCTGTTTGGTGCTAGTTATGTCAGTCCTAGTTAGACCTTCCCCACTTCTTCCATTTTCCCTCAGTCAGTGTTAGGTATTCACAGAGACAACACTCAAGAAAGTCATTGTCTTATTATACTTCAAAAGACTGGGAAAGCATCCTCTGTACTGCAATTAGCTAAAGTAAAATTTGGACCCAACTTCTGTATTTTATTGAAGAGTTAAGCTACATGTTGATGGTGTCAGGTTAGCAGGTTACCATACTGTCTGTAGATACTGTGTCTAAGGAAGTATATCAATTCACAAAGCAGCATTTGAAACAGAACAGCTATAGGCAGCAATAGTCCACACAGCAATTCTAGCATAAACAAGACTCAACCATTCAACATCGAAAGCAAATAGGCAGAAAAAAACAGAGATAAAATAAATCCTAGCCTGTCTAATGCTCACTATACAAGCTTCTCTTGGTCAAGAAGTTGAGCCTTGTGTCCATCCCAAGAAAACATAAACTTTCCTTTTTGCTTACAATACTGCCAACACACATCGGGGTTGAATTAGTAAAACATCCTGATTTCTTCATTCCTAATGGGGAAAGTTCAGATCAAAGTGACAAACTGGGGTTGATTTACTAAAATCTGGTGCAGCTGTGCATGGAAGCCAATCAGCTTCTAACTTCAGCTTGTTCAATTAAGCTTTGACAAAAAAACCTGGAAGCTGATTGGTTTCTATGCAGAGCTGCACCAGATTTTGCACTCTTCAGTCTTAGTAAATTAACCCTTATGTGCAGAGGTCGACCGATACATCGGCCTATTTTTGGCATTTTTTAATGAATCGACATCGGCCGATTGTGCTGCAAATTAGGCTGATTAAATTATGCACTAGTTCACACAGGGGCGATCCAACTTGGGGGGCGACTCAGCACGACCCGCACAGAGCAACTTCAGAGTGACTGGCAAAGGGCTTCTGTAATAGAAGTCAATGCAAGTTGCTTGAGTTCGCCCCAAAAGTAGTACAGGGACCTTTTTCTAAGTTGGAGCAACTTGAGTCACTACTCTGGAACAAGAAAGACAAAATCTGGGCAGCCTGCAGAACTCAAGAACCAATTAAAGACTAAATCTTTTCTGACATTTGTTGTTTACAAGTAAAAATCCAGTATTTTCTGCTAGAAAATCACTTAGAACCCCCAAACATTATATATTTTTTTAGTAGAGACCCTAGAAAATAAAACGGCGGTTGTTGCAATATTTTATATCACCAGATGTTTGCGTAGCGGTCTTTCAAACGCAATTTTTTAAAAAAAAATACACTTTAATGAATTTTTTTAAAAAACTAAATAGTAAAGTTAGCCCATTTTTTTTGTCCAAAAGTTTTGATTACCTGTTTTTTATGTATTTAATATTTAAGATACATAGTTTTTTCTATATAAATTATACATACGAGTGCACTGATTGGAGGCTTGTTGTGTTGTTTAATAAATGTTTAATTTAAGCAATTGTCTGTATTAGGCTACTTTCAGACTGCAGCCGCGGCCGCGGTAAAACCCAGCTAGTTTTAGCAGAGTTTTACCGGCGGTGTAGCACCGCTTTTCAGTCGGGAGCACGGCGCTTTTAAAGCAAGGGGTTAAAACGGGGTTAAAGGTGCCTGCGCTCCGCGCTTTCAAGGCGGTGTGCTGCCGCTTTGGAGGCGCTTGCCATTCATTTCAATGGCAGTAGTGGTAGAGAAACAGTGTAATCACCGCTCACCTCACCGCCCCAAAGATGCTGCTTGCAGGACTTTTTGTAACGCCCCACAAGTGCACCGCCCCAGTATGAAAGCACTCAGGCTTTCACATTGTGGTGGATGGGGGGGGGGGATTTTTGAGGCGCTTTACAGCTGCTATTGTTAGCTAAATAGCGCCTGTAAAGCGACTCAGTGTGAAAGTAGCCTTACTTCTTATTACTTAACTGTTAGATTTTATGAGATGAAAGAACAAAAAAAAAGAAAAAATTGGCCTAACATATCGGTCCAAAAAAATCAGCATCATATATTGGCCATAGGCTGACCCGATTTCTAAATATCGGCATCGGCCAGAGAAAAACCTGTATCGGTCGACCTCTACTTATGTGTGTGTGTGTGTGTGTCCTTCTGTGAAAAAATTGTCTCTCTATAAAGAATAACCACAGCAGAGGCAAAGGTAGGCCCTGTTATTCTAACATCTAAGGAGTAACTAGCACCTGGGTTGGCCCGTCCATTAAGGGTACACAGGTGCTGCCCCCTCTATTCTTGCCACCCCCTATGCTAAATGGATAGATTCATGCATAGCACGAATCTATCCATGGCCACCCCCTATTCATGCGGCCAGCCCCTTTCAGGACGCCGGCCACATGAATTACATCGGTGGGGGTGTTTTTTTAAGCACCTGATTAGTGCCATAGGCTCTAATAGGCTTCAAAATAGAGTGGACTCCAAGCGCAGAATATTTGCTTTTCTAACACTGAATTGCCTCTCAGTCAATCAGGAAGCACGGGGCTTATTAGAAGTGGGATGGGTCAAAAAGGAAGGATGGGGTCTGGCACCCCCCCCCCCTTGATCCTAAAATTTCACCAGCTGCCACTAACTAGCACCCTTTCATAGACAAGCTGCTTTCCCACAAGTTTCAGCACATGAATAAAAACAATCTTGGAGAAATGCAGAATCATTCTATTGGTGTCTTAGTGCTTCTCTAACAACCCGTTCTCCTTTACATGCCCATTCTCCTTTGATCCCCTGTGTTCACATCTCTTGACTGACTTTTTTGTTGGGGTAGCCAAGCACAACAGAGGGTGGAAAATGTGGGGCACTGTGGGAAGAATGCAAAAGGTCACCAGGAATTAAAAATAGCATACATTGCCAACATTTTGGAGATATTTTCACCAAATAAATGTGAGATCTAGATCAAATCCCTAATTGCATAAATCAGTTTGTTCTTCTCTGTTGTTGATGGAAACTAGCTGAGCATATGTGTGTAGTTAATGTGATAGATAGTCAATCAGTGTGACTTTTACTGATGGCTTCTAAAATCAGTTTGCCAATAAGAATGAATCAAATGAAAGCATCTCATTGTAACTGCAACCCTGTTGCAGTAGAATATTACTTCTAATTGCCATTTAATCACTAGGCAATCTTTATGCAAACATGCTGCTTATAATACTTTTTAACATAAATAAATGTTAATGGGTGTGAATGTGCTCCTTTGCTCAACGCAGTTGTGGTGTTTAATCTTTTACTGCTGATATTATGTTCCTACACTCTAAAAATGTTAAGTGTGCAATTACTGCCCATTATTAAAAGAAGAGTTAAAGCTGACATTTGTCATATTAAACTGCACTCAGACACAATCTCCAACAGAAGGCTTTACTATTCATTCATCAGACAAGATGGTAGACATCTTAAATACATCCTTTAAATACATCCCAAAAGACCAAAACATTCAAAAACTATGAATGAAGGGTTTTTATGTCTGGATCTACATTAATCTTTGCACAGTGTAAAATAGTGATTCTTTAAATTAGTTTTCTGTACTTGTTTCCAGACCCAACTCTTTACTTGCTTCCAGAAACATGCAAAAGACAACGTGGAGAATTTGGTTATAGTTGCCTAATACTCAAACATAGCCTCTTAATTTCAGAAGCAGGACACATGCATGAGCCTTTCCATCACTCCCGAGCAAAGGCTTATAGCCATCTTGCGGTATCTGGCGACAGGGAGAAGCCTCCAGGATCTCAAATTTACTACTGGGATCTCCCCCCAGGCTCTTGGAGTCGTTATTCCTGAAACCTGCTCAGCCATCATTCAACAGCTGCATAAGGACTATATTAAGGTAGGTTTGATATTAATACCACATTCTATGCATTTGTGCTTGCTAATGTTGTTTTACCTTTTTTGAAGACATAATTGGCAATATTAGAATATGCTGTGAATGTCCTCTTTGGCCTTATGCATGCTGTAAGGTTTAACAGCTCCTTTTTTGGGCTATAGGCCTATTTTCCTACAGTAACCTCCCCCGCATGTTATCCTGTGTCCATACACACCTAGCCTGGTAACTTAACAATGTGTTTGGCCAGCTACATTTTGGGCCTTACCCAAAATAAAAAAAATAAAAACTTTTCAAACGTTATTTGTGTGTTCCAAATCATGCAGAGTGAATGAGGCCTTATTATTATGCCAAAGCTCATTTTGACCCCCCCCCCCAAAAAAAAAAAAATGCAAAGTCAGCAGATCCAAATACTGAATCCACTGACTTTAATCTCCCATACACACTCTCCATCTTTTGAAGTCAGATTTCCCTAATAAGTACCCAAACCATGTGGGTACTTATGTACGCCTAAGTATTATGGCGTGTTGGGGGCCTGCTACACACACACAATGTTTTTCATGAATTCATGAATGCATGAAGAACAAAAACATTATGCGTATACAACTCCTTCAAAATTTTCATGCTCATATTTGCAGGAATTTCCAACATGTAAGAGCACTTTGGAAATGTAATTACATCAACTTATTAAATTCACAGGTATTGATCAAGGAAATAAGAAGCCACACACTGTTTAGTATGAATCTTTTTACTCCAAGCACATTCACAGGTGCTTTGTAAGGTGCTTAAACAAACCAACATCTTTGTGTCTAACATGTATGTATTTACGGATTCATCCTATTTGTTTGGTAAACCAGGTATGTGCAACACCTTTACATACACATCAAAAAGTCAGTCACATCAGTATCCCATCAGTATCCCAAGACTGTGTGGACGCTGTCTTCCTCAGATGGTGTGATCTGATCTCACCTCCCTAAAAGTGCAAAATTGAAGCCACATACAACCTAGTGGCTTCTCCCTGAGATTTGGTCCATGATCACATTCCTAAAAGGGGTTTACTTAAAAACAGCCACATTTCAAAGCCCCCAAATCACACAGTGTCTCAACATGTGCTATATACCATCACGGGGGATCAAGTGCCAAATTTTTCTTCCTCTGAACTAGAGTAGCTTGGACAAAGTGGTTTTCACCACCGAAACCTGTCAGTTGATACCATCATGGGGTCTGAGCTGACGCGTTTCTGATGCAGCACTTGATACCCCGTGATTTGGGGGCTTAGAAATTTTGCTGTTTTTAAGTAAACACCTTTTAGGAATGGGATCATGGATCAAATCTTAGGGAGAAGCCACAAGGTGTGTGTTCATTCAACTTTGTAGTTTTAGGTATAAAATAACATTGCGAAATTGTCATTCACATTAGTGCAGTGTTTAGTAACTCCAGTCCTCAAGGTGCAACCACAGATCATGTTTTCTGGATTAGCCACAGATGAGGTTAGCATTTTCACTGCCTTAGTAATTAGCACAGTCGTTTCAACAGAGTTAAATCTGGAAAACAGGATCTGTTACTGCACCTTGAGGAGTGGAGTTGCGAAACACTGAGTGAAGTTAACAAAGCATTGACATTTCACAGTGTGTAAAAATTTGTAAAAAAGTACAAACAACGAGTATAAATTAAAAAAAAAACCATGAGCTAACAGTTGTAACCAAATACATTAGACAAGTAAAAAATTAGGAAATTAGAATTTTGCAAGCATGTCCACAAAATCAGTCAGTCTGGGCTGTAAAGCAGTAGCAGCCTCCTTGATATGCTCCAGTTCCTTGCAACACTGCAAAATATCTGCACTCATTCTGCCAATAGTACAACATGGAAGATCTTGACCTGGTAATAAGAGTAAAATGTAAAAAGGAAATGATGGTCAAGTGGCTGAGGCCCTACATAGTGATTTAGGGTCAAGTTAATTGTAAACCTCATGAAATACTTACCTACCCAGTGGATTGTTGGGTGCGACCTGCTTGCCCTTCAGACACCTACACAACTCTGAATGTACACACTGCAACTACTCTGTAATCTTTGCCCTGGTTTCTGGGTCTCAAAAACTATGGTACCTATCAACACAGACAGCTTCTTACATCCCTTTCTAAGCCAAGCTAATGTTAAAGCACTAACAACAACCAGCAGTGATCTTAAGCGCTGCAAGCCAAGAGCCAAAAATTTAATGTGAAAAAACAATAGTCTCATAAGCAAAATTGAAAAAGGACAAAGAACCAGAGCTGCTGGCAATCACTGGAACGGGGAGCATGGACAAATTGAGCAACTAGACAGAGCGCTCAATGGAACATTCAAAGTCACTTGTAATGTGCATTTAAAAATGTCATATTTATTAAAAACACTGATAAAACTTTTGAAAGTCATAAGAATGATTACAATCATTAAAAAATAATCCATTGAAGATGATATTCTGGCAATGAGACAATGCTATTAGTGCCATAAGGACAACAACTCAGCTGTTGGAATTGGGATTAAACACTATACCACCGCTCAAAAGGCACCCAGACTGATGCCTGTGGTTGACCTGGGGGGAGAGCTGGGGGACCCTTCTGAGTGGAATGTACCTGTGGTCTGTAGTCAGTTGACTGTGGCTGCTGTCAGGATGTGGTTGGTGGAAGAGGGAGATCCTGGCAGCTGTGGTGTATTGCCCCGGTGGTGGCTATTAGCCCTGGGTGGAAGGTGGGGTGTCAGCCAAAGAGCCTGCGACAGACCAAAGGGACGACGGAGCCCCCTCATTGATGGATCCCACTGTGGGAGGTGGAGCGGGGTGTGTGAGATGGAAGGGAAGGTGGGAGGGGATCCTGGCAGCTGTCGGTGGCTTACAGCATTGGAGGAGTGGTGTGTGCCGGCCGAAGGTCTTGCAGCGCTCCAAGAGGAACAATCAGACCCCATTTACAGATGGGTCTCATCGCCCCCAATGGAGCGGGAAATGTGAAGGAAGGAGCCACACTGTTCAGGTGTAGACTGGTGGAGACCGACACACTGGATGACGTCAGATTGAGTGCGGCCACAGAGCCAGAGCTAGAGGGGGTCCCCAAGTGGTGTAAGCTGGCTGGCTGGTGACCTAAGGATTGTGAGGAGCCAGGATTGCCATGACCTACATGTTTCAAGCATTTGCTCTTTATCAAAGTCACAGGAATGGCGGCAACCACTAGTATATATATGAATGTGGAAAGAAAAAGGGGGAGGGACATGGGATATGTAATGAGCCTGGGAGAATGGTTAACCCCTTTTATTCCAACTAGTATTTGTAAATATGAACTTCATAAGCTATAGAGCGACACTATGCCATAAAAAAGGGGGGGGGGCTGGGAAGGGAAGGGGAATGCAATATTGTATACTCTAAAAAAATGTTTGATTTTTTGAAAAGCGTTATAACTGTCAAATACAATCCAGAACTTTATGAATATATGCATCTTTGTATCTATGCACACAGCACATCAGAACTTAAAACGTATAGCAAACAAAAATATGCTCATAACCGAGATGGAACATGTACCTGATTGTTGTTGTAAGAGGATGCACACACAGTATATATGAATAAATATGTCTCGTAAATAGACTTTGTGATGCTGGAGGAAAGTGACCACCAGCACATCACACAATGGTATGTATGTCAAGCTCCTCGTTGAGACCATTCGGTGAAAGAGACCGCAACATGCAAATCCAAAAAAGTCTCCCTCCTACATAGGAGAGAATATCTCGTGTTCTCAGTGAGTGTCCCCTCCGGAATGGCCTCAATGGCCAATACCTCCAGGCACCCAATGTCTTTATTGTGCGCTTGGAGAAAGTGGCGTGGGACATTTTGTTCATCCCATCCATTTTTGATAAATCTGTGGTGCTCTCCTATTCTGGTTCGTAACACACATATTGTGCGGCCTGCATAAATAAGGTTGCAGGGGCACCGCAGGACATAGACAACAAATTCCATCGAGCAGGTAATCAACTGCCTAATGTGGAATGTGGTGCCCTATTGGTGCCAAATTCCGAACGGCCATGGGTGACAAACAAGACAGCCTCTCCTATGGCACTGAAACATACCCCATCTATTGTCAAAGTAGTTCCCAGTATCGAAAAGAGGCCTTTTCTTAAGCTTTTGTAATTTACTGGGGGCAAAAATGTTCTTTACTGTACGGGTTTTTCTGAAGGTGATTTTAGGTTTGGGAGGTAATGAAGGTGCTAACCATTGGTCAAGCAGAAGGATTTTATAATGTTTATGGATAATTTTGAAAATGGATTTGTATTTGGTATTAAAAGTAGACACAAAACTGGCAGTATTGGTTGTGTGTTCTTTGACCCTACTTTTGGATTTTGTTATTGGGTCCAAATGAGTGGTGAAAGCTTTTTGGACCAGTTCCACGGGGTATCCCTTCTCTTCAAATTTCCTCTGCATGAGTCTGCCTTGGGAGATGTAATAATCTGGTTTGGAACAGTTTCTCCTCAATCTCTGGAATTGACCGTTCGGGATGTTATTCTTCTAGGCAGGGTGGTGACCACTGGCAAAATAGGAGTTGCCACTAGTGGGTTTGACATGATTGCTCATAGTAATATTCTCTTGGTCATGAGCAAGGACTAGATCCTGAAAAAACAAATTCAGAGGGATCCAACACATGTGTAAATCCCCGCCCTAGCTTGTTACTGTTGCACTGGGCCACAAAGGCGGAGAAGACATCAGGGCCCCCACTCCAAATGAGCAAGATGTCATCAATATAGCGCCCATAAAGGACAATATGCTCTGCGAAGGGGTTGTTGGCCCAAATGTATCTCTCCTCCCAGTAGCCCATCGCCAGGTTGGCATATACAGGGGCAAAGTTTGCCCCCCATGGCTGTCCCTTTGCACTGTAAATAAAACTGATCCAAAAAAGTAAAATAATTGTGCCTAAGGCAAAACTCAATGCTGTTGATTAAAATCTCAGACTGTTTGGAATTTATATCGCCATTTTTAGCAAGAAAAAATTGCACAGCAGCTAAACCAACTTTGGGGCGTATGGACGTGTATAATGAAGAAACATCCAGCGATGCCCACATATACCCATCCTTCCAGGAATAATGTTTTAGAATTTCTATAACTTGACCAGAATCCTTGATGTAAGAAGGAAGTTGGCCCACTATTGGTTGTAGAAAAAAGTCAATATACATTGATAATCCACGAGTAAAACTATTGGTACTGGCCACAATCGGCCTGCCTGGAGGATCCACCAAGTTCTTATGTACCTTGGGGAGATGATAAAAATAGGGGGTACTGCAAGTTTTAGGGAGCAGAAACTGTCTTTAACTTTTGTTGAGGACCCCATATTTCCAGGCTTTATCTACTAGCTTACTGAGGTCCATCTGATATAGATGGAGGGGGTCAGAGGGTAGTTTGGCATAGGTGTCAGTGTTGGCTAATAGCCGATGTGCCTCTTGGAGATAATCATTTCTGTTCTGAACTACCACACTGCCCTCCTTGTCTGCCTGTTTCACTACAATATTCTTATTGACAGTTAGATTCATTTATTTAGGTCTTTAAAAAGACCAAATTTGTTGGGTCCAACTGAGGGGGAAAAACTGAGGCCTCTTTTCAACAGGAGGAGTTCAGAGAGTGTAAAACTATGAGAGTAAAGATTGTAAATCTTGATGGTACTGTCCTCTATATTATGTCTGTCCTCTCCTTTTTGTTGGATCTTGGATTGTGTTCCTCCTCCTCTACTTTGTCTAGTTTTCTTTCTTCTTTTATTAAGGCTCCCTTTGGAGATTGGGAGAAAAAATTCTCCTCTTCAAAAGACTCATCATCACTTTCAGCATTGGGCAAAGGGTCCGATGTGCCACTGGTTCTGGGTTGGGTTCCTTCCCTGATGTAGGTATCTAGATCTTTGGAAAGGGGAATATATCGATTGGAGGTAGATATGGAAAAACTAGATGTGATGTGATTACCTGTGCCTAGAACTTCTCCATTGGTCATGGAATTGATATTGCAGAGTTCAGGTGTGAGTGTGGAGGCTAGGGGGGATGTGGAGGGGGAGTTGTGATTACGTTTTGAGACCCGAGGCTCCATATTAATTGACCCAGGTGGAAGGGGAACTGAACTGTGATTAGGACTAAGGGCCTGGGACGAGGTGAATGTGTATCCTTGCGTAGGTTTTGATTTAAACCTAGAATTGGTATTTTTATTTTTGTTTGTATTTCTAATTGTTTCTTTGACCTGCTTATTGTTAGTGGGGTTGTTATTTTTCGGAGAGAAATGGATAGTGGTCTCACCATCATTGTGTATGTGCTTATCTATCAGACGTTTCCACTCGTTTAACGTTTTGTAATCTGTGATCTCCCGATCTAGCTTTTTGTTTTTTTTTGCAAATAAGATCATCTTCATCTTTCTTAACATTTTTTTTTTAGGACCTGTGTCCATTTGGGAAATAGCCAAGAAGAACTAAAAGTCTGGGCTATTTGGCCTTCTTGACTACTTGCTGCTATGCTAATTCCAGTTTCCTTTCTCTTTGTTTCACTAAAATTGTAATCCATTTCATTGTACAGAATTCAGATACTGCCCTCCATTCTTTATTAAGATCTTCATTTAAAAAGCTACATTTCTTCTTGATACGGAAGCCCTAGGTCCAAGTATTTCTGTAGGAATCCCACCATTGGGAATTTTCATATTGTTTAGCATCTTGTAGCTGGAGGAAACTTCTTCTCATCTGAATTTCAAAGGCCTTCGTGTGTGTGTGTGTGGGGGGGGGGGGGGGTTTAGGTGTGGATTTGTCTATGTTGGGTTGGGTATGACATTGGTGGTATTGAAAATGCTAAGTTTGTTGATATTATCAAAAATGGCTTTTAATCTGTTTGACCTGTCCATGGCCACTTTGTAAAAATAAAGGGGTAGGAATGTGTAATGGGAAGGAAAGGAGGAGGGGCCGAGGGAGGGGAAGAGGTAAACTAATTGTGTTGCTCTAAGATTATGTGAAGAACCTATTGACTGTCGATTACAAAACTGAACTATGTAAATACATGCATCTATATACATATACACACATTACACATTGATATATAAATTATTCAAACTCTAGAACTTTTATGGCACTATTAACCATAGAGATAATTCGGCTCTGTGCAAGCTGCTATAAGGAATTCCAAAATGAACAACAACCAACAGTGACCTTAAGAGCTGCAAGCCAAGAGCCAAAAATTGAGTGTGAAAAAATAATAGCTTCATAAGCATAACTGAAAAAGGACAAAGAACCAGAGCTGCTGACAATCACTGGAATGGTGAGCATGGACAAATTGAGCAACTAGAGACAGTGCTCAATGGAACATTCAAAGTCACTTGTAATGTGCATTTCAAAATGTTGTATTTATTAAAAACACTGATAAAACTTTTGAAAGTCATAAGAATGATTACAATCATGAAAAAACAATCCATTGAAGAAGATATTCTGGCAATGAGACAATGCTATTAGTCCCATAAGGATAACAACTCAGCTGTTGGAATCGGGATTAAACATGATACCACCGCTCAGAAGGCATCCAGACTGACGTGCGTGGTTGACCTGGGGGGAGAACTGGGGGACCCCGCTGGGTGCAATGTACCTGTGGTCTGTAGTCAGTTGACCGTGGCTGCTGTCAGGATGTGGATGGTGAAAGAGGGAGATCCTGGTGGCTGAGGTGTATTGTCCCAATGGCGGCTTTCACCCCTGGGTGGAAGTTTAACCATTCTCCCAGGCTCATTACATATCCCTAATAAGAAACAGGTGAGACAGCGCTCAACAGGAGAGGGAGGCTGCAGGCATGTGAGGTAAAAAGTACAAAAAAGCAGACGCGTTTTGGCATCAAGCACCTTGGTCACTGCTTAACATGAAACATCTGAAAAACAGGTTATATACACACACGTTATACTTGTGTATACCACATGATCTTGCTTTATGTACTTTACGCTTTTACCTACAGCAATATAGCCTTTATGACTCAAACCTACAAGAATTCATTTACACATGTGTTTTGTTTCTTTTAGAGCACAATTTTTTCATGTTTGATGACAAATTCTACCTGCAGTGCAAAGAAGCGTCCATGGGGGCCAGGTTCTCACCCTCGTTGGCTAACCTGTATATGGGTTGGTGGGAAGAGGAGTTTTTGTTCTCACCCACCAGCCCCTATCGGTCGGCCATCAAGGGATATGGACGCTACATTGATGATCTGATTATTGTGTGGGATCAGGCAGCTGGGGATATTTTTTCCTTTCATGCTCTTGCGAACAGCAACAATCTGAATTTGGAATTTAGTTGTGATGTAGAACGCAACACTATACATTTCCTAGATCTCACTTTAGTCAACAATTCCGTTACTCATTGTATTGAGACATGCACTTATCGCAAAGAGTGTGCAGGAAATTCTCTTTTACTGGCTACCAGCTGTCATCCCACACATACTATCAGATTGCTGCCTGTGGGAGAGTTTGTTAGGGCCAGGCGTAAATGTTCTACTGATGATCTGTTCCACAATGAATGTGCCATTCTCACTAATAGATTTAAAGCTTGAGGCTATGGCCAGAACCTCATAGACAGAGCAATTAATATAGCAGTAAAGAAGGACAGATCATCTCTTTTAGTAGCATCTAATACACGCAAGAACAGAGCCCGGACCTTTCGCAGGAACAGAGCGGACAAGGAACAACTATCTAGTCCTGTAACTTTTGTCCCCACCTATTCCAAGGAGTTTACAAAAATTAGGGGACTAATTTCTAAAAATTTACCACTATTATTTGCAGATGAGAGCTTGGCTAAAATTCTATCTCAGGACTGCAGATTTTCCAGCTGTCGTCCACAGACACTGAGGAATCTTCTTTGACCAAGTCTATTTTCCTCCTCTACAGCTAGGAGGACCTGGCTTAATACCACTGGATCTTACATGTGTGGTCATCCCACATGTAGGTTTTGCCATGTACATACTAAGGACCATAATATTGTTAAATCATGCACTACGGGTAAAGAATTCCAGATCCGCAGTTATATAAACTGCGGATCCCAAAATGTAGTATAGGTCATAGAGTGCACTATATGCAATGTGCAATACGTGGGGTATACCACACGCCCCCTGCGTACACACATTAGTGAACACTATCACGGGACCTCTTATCAGTCTGATAAAGGCCTCTCAAATGTCTCTAAACATTTCAAGTACATGCATGGTGGTAATGTTCGATCCTTTAGATTCTGCGGATTAGAGAAGGTCAGGTTGCCTCCTAGAGGTTGTGCCACCCACTGGAAGCTCCTTTAAAGGGAGGTATGGTGGATATTCCACCTACACACTAGACTTCCAGATGGGTTAAACCACAAATACAATGTGGATCTATTTTTGAAGTAAAGGCCCCCCTTTTTTTTAATTTTATTTATTTTTTTGTCTTTTTAGGTCAGGTTGTCCCCTGGAGGTGGTGACACCCACAGGATGCTTCTTCCCATTTTTTATTTATTTATTTATTTTTTCTTCTTTTTAGGATAGGTTGTCCCCTGGAGGTGGTGACACCCATAGGAAACTTCTTCCCAATTTTTTAAATTTTTTTTTGACAGTCCCCTTTATCATTATTCTTCGGCCTATGGAATGAGGTTTACTTATGGTCTAATAGTAGTATCTATGATAATAATGTTTCTTTACATGCTTATATATGACTATGGATATTCCTGGTACGGTGGGACAGTTTTTGTCATGATCAATGTTTTGTGCATGTCTCCATATCTTTTTGGATTGCAATGTATTCCTTACTTTAACTACACAAATCCTCAGGATTGGTCAGTGATATTTTTCCATCTTTCAGGCAGGATGTTTATCCAGAGGGCATTTTTTGCTGCATTACATTAGCATATCTGATACAGTGTATATTTAATTATAACTCAAGCTTGTGTCTTTAATCATTATTATGATACCTCTGTATAACTTTGTTTATTTATACTTTAGTTTTTAGTTTTTCTCTGTTGTCTTCCACTTTTTCCCACCTTTCCCACTTTTGATTACTCAATTTTCAACTCTGTGCTATTTGTGCTCATTGTCTACGGGCATTTCATCATGTGATTATCATTAGTGGGTATTAGGTGGAGTCTTTTAGTCCACTTATGTGTGTATATAACCTATTTTTCAGATGTTTCATGTTAAGCAGTGACCAAGGCGATTGACGCCAAAACGCATCTGCTTTTTTGTACTTTTTATGCACGTCCAATAAACTTTCATCAAGAGGTGGAGTGCCGACTATTTTTTCATATGTTCATTACATATCCCTGGTCCCTCCCCCTTTTTCGTTCCACATTCATATATATTCATATATATACTAGTGGTTGCTGACATTCCCGTGACTTTGATACTCGAAACTTGTAGGTCACGGAAACCCTGGCTCCTCACGATCCTTAGGTCACCAGCCAGCCAGCTTACACCACTTTGGGACCCCCTCTAGCTCTGGCTCTGTGGCCACACTCCATCTCTGACATCATCCAGTGCGTTGGTCTCCACCAGTCCACACCTGGACAGTGCGGCTCCTTCCTTCACATATCCC
>BLSH010436023.1:288034-313706 GCA_018402905.1 Glandirana rugosa
TCTCTGTCAGGGTATACTCTGCCCCCAGCCCCCCGTCGACGTCCTCAAATTGTTACAACCGTAAACAGTTCAGAGACGTCGGACCTTTTAACGTAGTAGAAGGTAAAAAACACGTAAAAACGGTCCTTTAGGAGGTCGTACCAACTCAGTTGATCACTGGTTTGTTCAAATTGTAGTCTTTTTCATGTTCCAACCAGTTGAGTTGATTAAATCGTTTTACATACCATCTTTGTCTACACTGAAACCTTACTAAATACTTACAACATAAAATGGAAAAAAATCTCCTTTAACTCACACTTCTACAGGGGGTTCTAGACTTAAAACTCCTCGACACATCAATACATAAGAAGCAATATTAGAACAAAACTTACTTGAACGGACTCACCAACACCTTCTTCCTTTTCAGGATCACTTTGGCCCTCACTGTGATTCATGTCGGTGGATTTTTCCACAAGTAATCCAATGTCTGTGCTGGGTCCAAGAGACAGATCCCATGGCTCAAAATTCAGATCTTGGGGGACATCTTCACACTCAATTTCCTCTAAAAAAAGGTAAAATACAACATTCATAAATCATTCCAAAGTCACATCTGTTTCTACCATACATTTTGCTAAATTAGTTGAGTTGACCAACCTTGTACTTTTTCTGATGTTAAACTTGTTTGGTCACTAGTTGACTCAACCATGCTGGAGGATTTCCTGGCAAAAATGCACAAAAAATGGAAGATGATGCAATTTTCCAGGCTGCAGAGACTTGACAAATGCCAACATTGTTAAACTCCTGCAGCTGCCCCCCGACCCCCGTCTCATATGGGATTCGGGATGTATGACATCCATCATAGCATAGCAGGACTTTGAGCACAGGGGGCTCTCCTCTCCCCATGTCTGCACTGCCAAGGCTGGCACTGATGAGGAAGGCAGCAACCAGCAAGTGATAGTTAACCCTTAATTTCGGCCTGAAGCCCATGCCCTTTTGACCACCTAGCAACATTCCTGTCTGTGGCTAAATTAGTTTGTCTAATTTTGCACTTATCTTTTTTTTGGGAAGGTGGCCTTGCTTCCTCCACTATTGGTGGCCGAGGGATGGGAGCCTCCCTTCGTCCCTTGTGGTGGCTTGCCTGGAGCATCCTTTTTTTTAATTTTCCCTGTTGAAAGTTTCAAAAGACTATAAGTACAAAGTATAAAGGAATGTCTAAAAACATTACCAACTTATATTCTTCATATATGCTTTAGATTTACCTTCATCTTTTGAATACCAAGTCATACAAACAGTTTCTAAGGTTAGATATAATTCTCTCTAGCTAATTTTACAAAGAACATATACAGACAGATAATTTACACATATCCATATTGATTAGATAGAACTATTGCTTACTTTTTTTAACCGGTTCCCAACTGGCTCACGTACATTTACTGCTGCAGAGTGGCGCTGTTTTGCAAATCGGCGTCTATGAATGGCGGCTCGTGCATGCGCGGCTAACGGGCGGGTCGCACTATGCAGGAGTGTGGCCGTGGCTAGGGCGGACCCGATCTCCGCTGGTGAGCCACAGCTGAAAAACAGGGAACCGCCAATGTAAACACGGCGGTTCCCCACGCTGTTAGGCAGCATGACAGAGATCTACTGATCCCTGTCACTGGGATCAATTAGATCTCTCATGCTCCTGACAGCCCAGCCCCCTCACAGTTAGAACACGCCCAGGGAACACAGTTAACCCCTAGGGTGCCCCCCCCCAAGTTAAACCCTTCACTGCCAATGACATTTGCACAGTAATCAGTGGTAGGGTTGCCACATCATCCCTTTAATCCAGGACACACATGCATTAAACAGGTTCTGAGGCTAATTTAATGCAGATGAGGCACCAAGTGAGTTTAATTACTACCTTAATCAGCCACAGAACCTGTGTAATTAATATGTGTCCTGGATTAAAGGGATGATGTGGCAACCCTAATCAGTGGACATTTAAATTTCCGATCGCTCTATAAATGTCATTGGTCCCAAAAAAGTGTCAAAAATCTCCGACATATCTGCCCCAATATCGCAGTCCCGATAAAAATCGCAGATCACCGCCATTACCAGTAAAAAAATTGTAAAAATGCCAGAAATGAATTCTCATGGTTTATAAACGTGGCAAAACTATTGTGCAAACCAAACAATAAACGCAGATTGCAATTTTTTTTTACCAAAAATATGAGGAAGAATATAAATTGACCAAAACCGATGAATAAATTTGTTTTTTTATATTTTTGGATTTGTATTTTAGCAAAAAGTAAGAAATATTGGGTTTTTTTGTAAAATTGTCACTCTTTTTTTGTTTATAGCGGTGATCAGAAATGACGCAGAGATGACCAAATACCACCAAAAGAAAGCTCTATTTGTGGGAAAAAAAGGACGCAAATTTTGTTTGGGTACAATGTCGCACGACTGCGCAATTGTCAGTTAAAGTGACGCAGTGCCGAATCGAAAAAACTGCTCTGGTCCTAATGTGGGAAATCTTTCTGGAGCTGAAGTGGTTAAAGGAGCAGTGATTTTAATGATGCTCAAAATGAAACAATAAAACGAAAATTTCCTTTAAATATCATGCCTGGGGGGGTCCCCTTAGTCTGCCTGTAAAGTGGCGCATCTGTGAGATGTATAGAAAATGAAATTTCTAAAGAAAAAAATGTCATTTAAACGTGCTCGCGGCTGTAATGTATTGCTGGCTCTCGGCAATATAGATGAAAAAAAAAATTTTAAATGGCATGTGGCCCCCTCCAGTACATACCAGGCCCTTCAGGTCAGGTATGGATTTTAAGGAGAACCCCAAAATCCATACCAGACCCTTATTCCGAGCATGTAGCCCGGAGGTCAGGATAGGGGGGTCTCCGGATGACATATATATGAAATGTGCACCATGGAAGCAGACAGATTGGCTGGCCACAGTGTTGGAGGAGGGTCGTTTTTGTATTTTCAGCGGGATGGTGGTGGGAGTGGCTGCGGAGGAAGAAGAAGAAGACCGGAGGAAGAAGCGGGGGGAAGGAGAAGCCAGAGGAAGACCAGAGAAAGAAGGAGAAGACCGGAGGAAGAAGCGGGGGAAGGAGAAGACCAGAGGAAGAAGTGGTGAAAGAAGCAGAAGACATTTATAATAAAGAACTAAAGAACTTGTCAAAAACTGGCTATTGTCTTTTTTCACACTACACTACTTTTTGGGGGAATGAGTAGGGGTATGATGTACTCCATACTCATTCACATGAGGGGGCAGGATCTGGGGGCCCCCTTGTTAAAGGGGGCTTCCAGATTCCAATAAGCCCCCCGCAGACCCTGACAACCATGACAACCACTGGGCAGGGTTGTCGGGAAGAGGCCCTTGTCCTCATCAACATGGACAAGGTGCTTTGGGGGGACTCCAAAGCACCCTTCCCATGTTGAGGGCATGCAGCCTGGTACGGTTCAGGTGGGGGGGGCTGCTCACTCGTCCCCTCCCTTTTCAGACCTGCCAGGCTGCATGCTCGGATTAGGGTCTCAAACTCATGGCTTGAACCTTTGAAGGTAGCAGGGCACACCACTAGGCTACTGAGCTGACCACAATCATACATAGAAATTACAATTACTAATGTTTGATTCTTTTTATTCTATACAATAATGTTTTGCATTTGAGGCATTAATATTATGGTAACAACCATGCTTATGTGGCATTGGCTATTAGGCATTCGCCTATTGTCATCATATGCTGCTGATTAAGATGTAAGCTTTGCGCTTTTTAATTTCACAGTATATAGCTGGTTGCTAAGCAAGGGGACAGGAAGCCGGCCTCTGCATCCTTAACAAATGATGAGCCATCAGCTGTCAGTGAGGTTCCCCGCTGACAGATGAATGTAAAAAAATGTAAAAAAAAATTGCCGGCAAAAAAAAATTGTGAAAAAAACGGTGTGGGGTTCCCCCCAGGTCCATACCCGGCCCTTCAGGTCTAGTATGGATTTGGAGATGACACCCCATGCCAAAATTTATTTTAAAAATGGCGTGGGGTCCCCCCAAAATCCATACCAGACCCTTATCTGAGCATGCAGCCTGGAGGTCAGGAAAGGAAGGGGACGAGCGAGCACCCCCCTCCTGAACCATACCAGGCCATATGCCCTCAACATGGGGGGTGGGTGCTTTGGGGCAGGGGTGCTCTTCACCCCCCTGCCCCAAAGCACCTTGTCCCCATGTTCATGGGGACAAGGGCCTCTTCCCGACAACCCTAGCCGGTGGTTGTCAGGGTCTGTGGGCGGGGAGCTTTAACAAAGGGGTCCCCAGATCCCCTATGTGAATGGGTATCGGGTACATCATACCCCTACCCATTCATCCCCAAAAGCAGTGAACTGTAAAAAGAAAACAAGAGAGTCTTTGACAAATCTTTTATTGAAAAATAGCTCTGAGCTGTCTTCTCCTTCTCCCGTCTCTCCCTCTGCCACCATCTTCTACCGCTGCTGTGTTCTTCCTCGCCGCCGGTTACCTGCTAAATTTTTTTTTTTAAAAGCCACTCTTCTTCTGTGGCTGTCTTCCTCTGTTATGTTGTCACCCACTGCCTGGCATATCTTATATAGACATGGGGCATGGCCATCCAATGGCGCCACCCGGAGAGCTCGCTCCCTTGGTTTTTATTTTTTCAGCGGGTATCCGGTGGCGAGAAAGAACATAGCAGCAGGTGAAGACGATGGCGGCGGGAGAGACAGCGGCAGGAGAAGACAGCTCAGAGCTCTTTTGCAATAAAGGATTTGTCAAACAACGTCTCTTGCTTTTTCTTTTATATTTCACTGTTTTTGGGGTGAATGGGTAGGGGTACAATGTACCTGATACCCATTCACATGGGGGGGTGGGATCTGGGAGGCCCCCTTGTTAAAGAGGGCTTCCCGATTCTGATAAGCCCCCTGCCCACAGACCCCTATAACTAGACATGTGCATGACCGAAAATTTTGTTCGCTTTCGTTTCATTCTTTTTTTTTTTCAGAAATCAGAAATTTTTGAAAATTATGTCATTTTTGAATTCAGAATTTGAACATTTTCAAAAATTCGGTAATTTTTAAATTTGGAATTCGAAAATTCCGAAAATTCGGTAATTCAAAATTCGAAAATGGCAAAATTCGAAATTCGGAAATTTGAAAATTCAGAAATTCGGAAAAGGTAGAGGATTTGAAAATCCGAAAATTTGGTAATTCAGACATTTTTGAAAATTCTGTAATCTTTGAATTAAAAAATTCAGCAACTTGGAAATTCAAAGATGCTGAAATTCGAAACTCAAAATTCAAAAATGCTGAAATTCAAAATTCAGAAATTCGAAAATTCCAAAAATCGGAAGTAGTGAATTCAAAAATCCGAAAATTTGGAAATTTTAAAATAAGAAAGAAAATCTGAAAATTAAAAAATTTGGAAATTCGAAGATTCAAAAATAAGAAAGAAAATCTGGAAATTCAAAATAATAACTAACTAATAAATAACTGTTAAAGGTATTGGAGTTTCCTTTAAAATTTGGCTGTTAGTGAACGTAGATACAAATTTATCACTAACAGTACAAATTTTAAAGGGAATTCCAATACCTATAATTTAATAGTAATAGTTATTATTAGTTAGTTATCATTTCAGATTTTGAAATTATCGGGTTTTTGAATTTTCGGATTTCAGAATTTTCAAATTTTTGAATTTTCCAATTTTCAAATTTCGGATTTTCGAATTTTTGAATTTCGGATTTTCTGATTTTTGAATTACCAAATTTTCGAATTCGAAAAAACGAAAATTTGGAAAAAAATGTAAAATTTCGTAAATTCAAATTCGTCCGAATTAATGAATTTAGAAAATTTTGTTAAAAAACAAATTCAGAACGAAACGAATTGCATATGTCTAGCGATAACCACTGGCCAGGGTTGTCAGGAAGAGGCCCTTGTCCCCATCAACATGGGGACAAGGTGCATTGGCTTTAGAACCAATTTGTAAATCACAGAATGACAGGTAAGAAGCTGCCCTCCAGAGGCACAGAGAAAGGCACATAGAAAATGTAACCACAGCATTAAAGGCGATGTATGGCCAAAGCTCTTTTAGTTCTGCCCCCCAACCCAATAATGCTGGATCTGTCAAGATGTCTGATTGGCAGCTGGCTCAGCCTCTTAATGCGCAACTGAGGGCCTGAACCAGCAGCTCCCACCTCCTCCACAGCCTGGTGCTTCAGTGAGCGCTGGAGAGGCAGAGTACAGAGCAGTGACTGACAGTCATCACCTTATGCCCAGAGAGGACCTGAGAGTTAAGCAATGAGCAGTCTTTGACTGCTCAGTTCTTGGTGTGGAGTTTGCAGGGGCCATCTAGATCAGTATGTATGTTTGGTTTTTCTTTGGATTCCTGTACTTATTTTCTCTTACCACTTCAGCCCCGGAAGGATTTATCACTGTAGGACCAGAGCACATTTTGCGTTTCAGCACTGCGTCGCTTTAGCTGACAATTGCTCAGTCATGCGACATTGTACCCAAACAAAATTTGCGTCCTTTTTTTCCCACAAATAGAGCTTTCTTTTGGTGGTATTTGGTCAACTCTGTCATTTCTGATCACCGCTATAAACAAAAAAAGAGTGACAAATATATAAAGAAACAAATGTATTCAACGGTTTTGGCCGATTTATATTCTTCCTCATAGTTTTGGTAAACAAAAAAAAATTCAATCGGTGATTTGATTGGTTTGTGCAAAAGTTGCCACGTTTACAAACCATGAGAATTAATTTCTGGCGTTTTTACATTTTTTTTTTTAGTAATGGCAGCGATCTGCGATTTTTATCGAGACTGCGATATTGGGGCAGACATGTCGGACATTTTTGACACTTTTTTGAGACCTTTATACATCGATCAGAAATTTAAATATCCACTGATTACTGTATAAATGTCGTTGGCAGGGAATGAGTTAACCTGCAGGGGGAGATATAGGGGTTAACTGTGTTCCCTAGGTGTGTTCTAACTGTGAGGGGGCTGGGCTGCCAGGGGCATAAGAGATCTAACTGATCCCAGTGACAGGGATCAGTAGATCTCTTAGATGCCGCCTGTCAGAACGGGGAACCGCCGTGTTTACTTCGGCGGTTCCCCGTTCTTTCCCTCTGGCAGCTCATCGCGGCTAGCTGGTGGGCATGGGGTCCATCCGAGACGTGGGCATACTCCTCCAGAGTGCGGCAGCCATGAGCGCGTGCCGCTCGCGCCCCCTAGCCGTCTGTCTGTAAATCGACGTCTATTTACGGCGATTTGCGAGACAGCGCCACACTGCCACAGTAAATATACTGCACGCGGTGTGGAAGTGGTTAATATATTCTTAAAACCAAAAGCAAAAATGTTATATATTGCTGCTTACCAATTCATAAACTTACTACATAACTTTTTCTTTTTACAATTTGATTAGAGTAAAGGAGGGATTTTTTGCCATCTGTGTCCTATTAGGGAGATTTCCCTTCACATACTCAACTGTTGGAGAGCTCAAGAACACTATATAAAAGTTAAAATAAAATAAATAGACTTCAGAAGTAGAATAATATTATTGGCATGCTGAATGTTTTCACCGCTAGCTAGGAGCTTTTCTATAAATTTCTTACACCGTAATAAAATCATCAGGTACAAAAGTACCATCACATCCTGTGTACCAATGCACTTAACCTTGCCACACTTTTTAATAAGACGGTGAAGCTGCTCTAATTGTTGACAAGTGAGAAGGATCTAAGACATTTGTATTGCTTAAACACAGGGAAGGACTGCACAGCCAGGTATCTGTACTGGTACATTAATATTTTATTTGTGTAATTGCTCCCAGGAGAATGCACCAAAAGGGGATGAGAATATATTTGCATGAGTAAACATGGTAATAAACCTCAGAACATTTCCCTTTTAACCAGGTGGAAACCAATCACTCTAAGTGAAAGTGAAATAAATATCAAAGTGCTCATTAAAATAAAGCACCATGTTCAGAACATTGCAGTTTAAAAGTGAGGAAATTATCAGTTACAATGACGCCACTGACACCAGCCAAGTAAATCAATGGTATGAAATGGAGCTGATCTGCCCTGACAAAAAGCTCCAACTTTATTGTGCTTATTAGACAATGACCCATGCATTCCACTATTGCTCTCCCATTAATACTGTATGATGTTGATAGAACAAATATTGCTGATCTCTCTCCAGTAACGAACACCCAGACAAACATTGCCCCTCCCTGATGTTTCAGCCTTACAGGAACTAATGTTCTCTGCAATGAAGCCTTTTGTCGCTAAACGCACTGAGAAGATACAGGTCACAATTACAGGTCTACCAGCATAGCGTTTTTAAGAAGCGAATGTCACGGGTCAGCTCCTCAAACACTTTTGGCTTCATAACAGAAACATTCATAACAAAGAAAGCACAGAAATCATCTCCCTGCAGTTATTTTTTTATTGTACATTTTTTTCTACTGAGAATTTCATTTAGAGTACAATATGTCACAGGTCACCTCAGGCTCCAAAATAATACTTGCATCTTTAAGGGAACCAAGAACCAAGTAGGATATTCATTTTACAAACATTCTCAGTCATTCTTTTGCACACAGGTTATCTGTGATTTCATGCGGCTAAGCTGTGTCTACATTGTGATTCAGTAGGACATTCAACAAGGGTTGTTGTGAAAGAAATTGCCTACAACCTACCTGTGCCAGCATTCCTTCAGTTGGCAATCTACTTCCTGGCCAAACATGCCATTTTCTGTAATTAAAGAGCATTATACAAGGGTTTGTATGCTGCTGTAACCTCTGACATTACTGGCTCCAGTTATAATCTGGCCCTACACAAGTAGAATTTGAAAATTAGTTTTAAGAATGTTTGTTTGATTTGTTTAATGGTTAGTGGGGTCATATGGATTTTTTCAAAATTTGCTTTTGGCCACAGCAATGAGAAAAGGGAGCAGGATGGAAATTTTTTTCTTGAACTAACACAGTTCTAACAGCGTTATTGGTTTTCTTTCAGGAAAGGCCATTCACTGCAAAATCAAATGTTAAAGCCTAAGTGCAGCCAAAAACACAAACAGATAAATCAGCACAAGTGACATAACTTACAGTCAGTTGGATGTGTCCCTTGTGCTGATCTCTCTCCTGTTAGTGAAAATCTTCCTCCATCCAGATTCATCCCCACCCCCGTAGTCTTCTGGTGCAGCAGGGGTTAATACAACTAGGGGGCTGCCTCCAGGTTTTCATAAAGAGACACCGACTATGCCCATGCTTTCTACCTAGCTGCTATATTCATAGAAGTGATACTACAGTTTTATGAATGGAAGACAATCTTTAAATTTAGGACAGGCAAATGATTGATATCTCAGCCCCCTCTATTCATAGATCCTATTTGGTGGGTATAGGCAGGCTCTCTTGATGGAAGCCTGTGACAGTCCATTAGTTGTATTAACCACCTCCACACCAGAAAATGATGGTGGGGGTCATGACAGAAAATAATTTCACTAACAGAAGAGAAATCAGCAGAAAGGATTCATCCTACCAACAAGTTATGTCCTTTGTGTTTTGTGTTCATGATTTTGTCTCCTCTTAGGCTTTCAAAGCAAATGTATTTTTGAAGCACTTTTTGAACAACATTCAGCATGTCATCAAATGTATTGCTGAGAGTTTTCATACAAATATTCTACTAGTATACATTCAGCTTAATTGTTTGCTGTGCGTTTGAACCTTGTCTCTTCTATACTTAGAAGCTTGCATGCTATCCTAACTTTTCCTGCCTTGCCCTCTGATTGTATTCTTGAGTATGTCTCAGCTTCTTCTATGTACAGAGCTCCAATTTGCCTGTGTCTGTAACATTGACTGCCATCGGGTGTGGCCTATAACCGGGTAGCACCATGAATGCACATTTCATTGTAGGGGTTTCTACTAAAGACTTTTAGCTCCTTTATTGCTGCACCATGTGGAAAACCATGTCTCACACTCTTCTTGATTTGCAGCACTTTGCCTAACACTGTATCTTATAGGACATTTTGTGGCTTTAGGATAACAATGCCATGTTTTTTGCTGGTTTGAAAGTAAAACTAAATATGTTTTTACATTTTAACATAGGATAAAGGCTTGTATATTGGATACTACTACAAAGTAGGGATGGGCAAAACAAATCTTTCCGACTTTTTCCTACTTTGTCCACCTTTAGACGATCCCTGAAAACCCATCTCTTCAGAGAAGCCTATCTGGCTCCCACCTAACAACTGTACATTTATCTTCTCCATCAGCACATCCCCCACAGTTATTACCTCTTGTATATTTTGATCTTCCCTCTTATATTGTAAGGGCCTTTTGATTCCTACTGTATTTAAGTATATTGTATTTGTACTGTTTATCCTCAAGCAGTAAAGCGCTGCATATACTGTTGGTGCTATATAAATCCCGTATAATATAATAATCCTGGCCCCCCTTTATGTGAATGAGTTTCGGGTACATAGTACCCCTACCCATTCACCAAAAAAGTGTACAAAAAGTCATAAAAGCACAGAGACAAGTTTTTGACAAATCCTTTATTAAAAAATAGTGTCCCTCGATGTAAATCCATTGTCAATCATGGCGCCCACCGACCAGAAAAAAAAAATAAACGGTCTGCCTTCTGGAACGGCCTCTCACCGAATGACTCCTCTGCACTTTGACAGTTCTTATATAGGTAAGGGACGGGACCACCTGGCAACATCACTTGGTGGCCCGCCCCTTGTGACATCACAGGCCCAGCATGCACCAGTCAATGATGTCAGATGGGGGCTGTGCCACCGGGTGACGTAAACCAGGTGGCCCCGCCCCTTACCTATATAAGAAATGTTAAAGCACAGAGGAGGATGCCTTGTGGCAAGTGCTGGATACAGACAGACCCACAAACGGAGAGACAGAGGGACAGGAAGGATAGACAGGCAAAAGCAAGTATAAGCTTATTAGTGGAAGATGACCAGCTTATCCACATAAGAGGAGAGAAAATGGCCAAATGTATCTGAACTTCATTACAAATACTGTATGAGCATTCAAGTCTCAACAGTAAGCTCTTTCTACTAAGAAAATTATATAAGATGAGACTAGAAGACGACCAACAAATGTGTGACCATGTGAATGCTATGTTAGAGATCATAGAGCAGCTGCGTGCCATCAGAGAGGACATTAAAGATAACCATATTGTTGCCCTGCTCCTCTGCAGCCTTCCAGAGACATATACTGCTCTTATTAATGCTTTAGAAACCAGAAAGGGAATTTAATCGATGAATATGACAGAAGGAAAGAAAATGACCACCATGATGATGAAGCTCTTAAGATGAATAAAGGCACAAAGCACAACAAAGAAAGCAGAGCCTGTTTTAGCAGTAAAAGGGACTGGTCACTTAAAAAGGACTGTTCTATCTGGAAAGCCAAGCAGCAAAAGCTGAAGCTATCCACAAAATAAAGAGTCTAACAGTTGCAAAGGAAACTGCAGACACATCATGGAGTGGCACCTTTAATGGGACACAGAGGTGCAAACCATGCGGCTGGTGCATAGACTCAGGAGCGACAAGCCACATGACTAGTGATGAGAACTTCTTCACAAACATTGGTTACGGTGCAAAAGACAAAGTTTTCCTGACAAATGGTAAAAGCATTACATCTGAAGGTAAAGGCCAGGGATTCCTGAACTGCAGTACACCACAAGGAGGTAACCACAGTGTACTTGTAAAGTAAGTGCTGTATGTTCCAGAACTAAAAGGCAGCCTTCTATCAGTGAAAAGTCTTGCAAACAAAGGTCTTACAGTTAAGTTCCAGGGTCCTCGCAAAAGGAAAACTGGATGATCACCTATACAAGCTCATCACCACAGACCAGCAAGCCAATATAGTCTCTAATGGTATACACAGAAAATGTATTCATTTATGGCACAGGAGGCTGGGGCACAGAAATCCAGAAGCTACAGGACATTATAAAGAGAGGATTATCAGAAGATTTGACAGTAGAGCCTTGCAAAGTGCTCATGAAATGCAAGTGCCGCACTGAAGCAAAAGCCACACATGCTCCCCTTCCACAGGCATCTCAAAGACCTACCCCCTGCAGCTCATACACAGTGACATATGCGGTCCAATGAAAACTCCCACATCAGGCGGGAACAGATATCTACTGACATTCATTGATGATTATTCCAGGTACACAACTACTTATCTGATGAAATATAAGAATGAAAAATCAGAGAAACTTAAAGAGTTTGTTGCCATGTCTATCAACAAATTCCAAAGGAAACCAGGAATAAATGCAACGACAACAGAGAATACAAAAGCAAAGAAGTTGGAGACAAGGAATAGTACAACAGACAACCACACCATACACTCCTGAACAAAATGGTGTTGCAGAAAGGAAAAATCACACTCTTATAAAAATGGCCACGTGCATGTTGTCGGATGCCAACATACGTCTCAAGTACTTGGGAGAAGCAGTCATGACCGCAACCTACCTACAGAACAGACTACCCTCAAGAACCATTAAAAGTACTCCATTCGAAATGTGGCATGGATCAAAGCCTAGCTTAGGGCACAGCAAAGTGTTTGGATGTAAAGCATATGCCTAGATATCAAGTGAGAAGAGATCCAAGCTGGAGAATAGAGCCATAGAGGGCATTCTAGTAGGCTACAGCGAGCAAACTAAATGTTACAGAATCCTACACCCAAAGACTGACAAAGTGACAATAAGCCCATCACCAGAAACACTGATCCCTAACAGCAGTGAAGTGAATATGCCAAGTTAACCATAAGAAAAGGTTGACCAAAGCGAACCTGTGCAGGAGTCAGAACAAGAGGTGGAACTCACATTGCCTAAATCAAGTTCTCCAACAGATTCTGCTGAATTGCCTGAAATCAGAAGATCCAATTGGACTAAAAAGGGGATACCACCATCATACCACTGTCATACACTATCAAAACACACAGTATACTTGAACCAACATCCTAGGAAGACGTAGAAAAACTGCCAAAATAAGAAGCCAATGAATGGAGAAAAGCAGCATTAGACGAATTAAAGTCACTTCAAGAAAATAAAACCTGGACACTCACAGAGCTCCCTCCTAATCTCAAAACTATAGGAAGTAAGTGGACTTTCAAAGTAAAGTCAGACACAGAAGGGAATATCCACAAATAAAAAGCCAGATTAGTTGCCAAGGGTTACTCCCAGAAATTCGGTGAAGATTAGGATGAAGCATTCGCTCCCGTCGTAAAACACTCCACCATCAGATCGCTTCTTAGCATTGCAGCTGGGAAGGGCATGCAAGTGAAACACCTAGATGTTAAAACTGCTTTCCTATATGGAGACATTAAGGAAGATCTCTACATGGATCAACCACCAGGGTTAGAGCAAGGAGACAACTTGTATGTAAACTTCAGAAGAGCATCTACGGTCTTAAGCAATCTGCAAGGATGTGGAATGAGAAAATGAACAAAGTACTTACTAGAGAGGGATTCTCAAGAAGTAACGCAGACCCCTGTCTCTACTCCAAGAATCAAGAAGACAGATGGATATTATGTACATCCTTATCTATGTTGATGACATTATAACTTTTAAACAAGAAGGGATTACAATCAGATAGTTCACAAGCTGCAAGAAACTTTTGAAATCAAAGAGCTTGGGAACATTAGCAAAGCAATTGGTAAGCTGCTTTATGCTGCCACCGTGACAAGACCAGACATAGCTGCAGCAGTGGGCATACTATGCAGGGAAGTCTCAGCTCCCTGTCAGCGTGATTGTAATGCAATAAAAAGAGTGATGCAAAATATTGCATGTAACTGGAGATCACCCTCCATACCCTTCCAGCAGGTCAAACAGAAGATCTCATGGATCATGGCACAGGAGAAAATCTCCAGCTCTATACTAGATACAACCAAAAAATTCAAAACAATAAGGGAACCATGGGCCTCACATATTGGGGTCAATATGTACTGAGCCCCTCAGGTTTATCCCAGAAACCATCTGATCTTTCCGTGGGTGTTCCTAAACCTCTTTTTCTCCTCTCTCTCCTCTCTATACTTTATCCCTTGACTCATCTCCACTTTTTATTCTTATTCCTCTATATATTCTACCTCCTGATTCTGAATCGCTTTCCCTATTCTTTTGATTGTGGGAAAACAGAGGTCCTCCACATGATATCACACCATTAACTTTCTCACAGGATCTATGGAATTCCCCTGTTCTGTCAAGCTTCCGATGTAGACCATTTTTGATGTTAAGTTAGCATTAAGTGATGCTTTGTAACACTGCTGAGAACAAGCTGAGGTAGCAGAGGGAGTCCCGCGACACAATGTGAACCCTGTCGGGGTGGGATTGCTCCCCTCCTCCTCCTTTTAGACAATGGATTGTTTAAATCACCATAGAGAGTGTTTCATACTCTTACATTGACTCTAAAAGTTGATTTACAATTTGTATGGGCTTTCTTCTCATGTTAAATGCAATTAAAATTATTTAAATATAAACTGATGTTGGTGGTGTTGCTGCCCTCCCCAGGACACAGTTTTGCTCCTTAATGGGGTGTCTGGGTTGGGGAACAGCAATCCTACCAAACAATTAGTAAGGTCATTATGTATGTTCCTGAAGCTCAAATACAACTTTTATTTGCACTCTATGCATAAATGTAATTCTCTGTTACACATCTTAAAGAGGTGGTAAACCCAGATGGGGTTTACTTCCTCTACATTTCCCCTGCACAGTAGATGCATAATGGGCTACTATGCATCGCACAGCAGCCCATTATGTGTCACTTACCTGCAAACGAAGCCTGCGATGTCCAGCGCTGTCCCCTGTGCTGGCAGGATCCATCTTCCTTCCAGGGCCGCGACTCCAGCTCTATGACTGGCCGGAGTCGCGTGACATCACTCCCGCGCATGCGCGCAGGAGCCTCCAGTCACGGCACAATCACAGTGAAGAAACAGCATGGAGGCCATTTCTTCACTGCGCATGTGGCGAAATGACATCGGCACATTTAGTGCACTGCATATCTCCTGCAGGTTTGGGAGATATACAGGGCACCTACAGTTAAGCCTTATTATAGGCTTACCTGTAGGTTAAAGTTGTTGTCACGAGTTGACAACCACTTTAATACTCAAAGTGTACTACTGAGTTGTTTATTTGTATACTCTTTTATGAAATGAATGATCAGCTGAAATTACGGTTACCAGCAACATCCAATCCAAAACCAGTCGGATATGTGGATGCTGATTGGGCCGGGGGCTGCACAGACCGCAAATCCACAAGTGGATTCATCTTCCAGTATGGGGAAGGAACCATAAGTTGGTCTAGTCAAAAGCAAACAACTGTCACTCTATCTTCAACTGAAGCAGAGTACATTGCAGCAGCATATGCATGTCAGGAACAGGAAGCAATATGGATTTGTCACCTTTTTGTGGACATTGGGATAGACATGTCAAAACCAATTCCCATTTTTGAAGAAAACAAGGGATGTATAAAGCTTACGCAATCAGAAAGGGTCAATCCTAGAACCAAACACATTGATGTCTAGTATCAATTACTGAGGGACAATCAAGAACAAGGTGTTATTGACATTTAATACTGCCCATCAGAGGAGATGACTGCCGATGCACTCACCAAGCCTTTGTTGAAGGAACCTCATGGTTATTTCCAGAAGAAGCTGAACATAATTTGACAAAGCACATGCTGTTGAAAAGGGGTGTTGGAAAAGAAACAGCAAGTTATAAAAAACGGAACTATATATATGCATTGTACCTTTCTATCCAGCAGGTGGCATTGCGGTATGGTAGTGTGTTATATAATGTAATCATAGGATGTACATTCTGTCTATGCTCAGTGTATTTGTATGCTCCTTGTTACTGTTTATGTTCTGTCATTCTCCATGAAGAGTAAAGCGTATTGCTGTATACAAGAAGCTTCCAGCGTTAAATCAATGCTCTGAACAATAGCCTTTAGGGTCCCTTTTTGGTTTTTAACTATTTTTGTAGCTGACTGACAAGCCTAATGTTAATGTCAACAAATATCAGCTTCATGTATTCCCATTGCCATGATTTAAAGTATATCTAAAAGCACTTTCTATTGTGGAGAAGGATTACATAACCTCTCAGGTTTTTATTTCTGCCTGTGCATCCATTAGGAAAATTAACAATGTCTATTTGTTCTATTTGCTTTTATTGCTATGTTGGGTTGTCACCCAAACAATAATAGAGGGGACATTTTCCACAGAAGCCACTAGTTCTGGTAACCCTGGGGACAACCATGGATTCCTTCACATTGAAAGGATCTCCTCTCAGTTCCAGTTTTGACTTTGGGATAAGAAGGGAATGGAAATCTTTTCAATGGGACAGAGAAGGCAAAAAAAAAAACCTGGCAGGAGTTTTAACCCAGGGAGAAAGGGGGTTTTTTAACACTGCGCATCCACTAAACTCTAGAGCGCCTAGCACCACATTCTCGACAACATATGTGTGTACAAATAACAAAACTTAAATAACGTGCAGTGCTGAAAAATTAAAAATAAAATTAAAACAAGTGGTCAAAACCAGGAATTACCCCGATAAAATATCTGTGAAAGTGATAATGAATCAAATCAAAAAAAGTTCATCAAAAAGTGAATAAATTCCAAACGTTAACGTGAAGAGATAATACGTAATTAGTGAGTATTCAATATTCCATAGTGTTCCACCATAAGAAGTGCATCCACCACCTTACAGATGAGGTACTCTTACCAAATAGCAGCTGGTAAACCGCATGTATGGTTAGCCAATAGAGGTAGTATGAACCAGGGTCAGAACAGCACTCCTCGTGTGTGGACAATCAACAGTCCCAATGACGAATTCACATTTCAAGGGAAACCACAGATAATGAGATACCGAATACACTGTATATATGGATAACCAGTAAACGGTCCAAATGGCAATTTAATGCTTCAAAGGAAAATCATCAGTGGCTCCTCCCCCTGCAGTGTGTCTGCGCACACAGGCTCCTTGTCTGGGACTGGCAATCTCTCCTCCAGCCCTCTGTCTGCAGCTAGTCTACAGCTCAGTCTACAGAAAGAAAAGGGTCGCATAGCACAATACTGCAAAACTCGTTTAATCCAAATACAAAATACTACTCACAAAAGGAATTGTAAATCTCATTTAAAAGCCGGCAGCTGTGTCCCTTGGGTACACAATGTAAACCGCGCTGACGTCACCGCTGTTTACATTGTGTAGTATTTTATATTTTGATTAAACCAGTTTTGCAGTATTATGCTATGCGACCCCTTTCTTTCTATATATATCCATCTGGTGACATAATCTGATGATTACTGACTGGTGAAGGCTGGGTTACATCTCCACCCCTGGAGGGGGATTTTGGTTTATGTACCTTATTTTCATCCATTCCGAATACCATTGTTGTTTGGGAGAGTGACAGCAGAGGTTCAGCCGTTCCCACTCATCTGGAAGGACCAGGTTACATGTTATTTTGGCTTATCTATATGGTAAGCCTTTTAATTGTTGGTGGTGGATCACGTAGCATGCTCTATCAGCACTTCGGGTGACTGCAGTTATTTATGAAGTCTGCTTGCTGATGACCATTCCCATTCAATCGGATCTCTTCATCAATCACTGTTTTGTTTATTTTAATCTGATTATTTGGACTCAATAATTATATCATACGTTTATTTACAATTAGCGCAGCCCTCTATTTTAGCATGACAAATTATCAGACCCTGATATTTATAGACAGTTGTAAAAATCACTGATTTTTACAAACTGTCAGTACATTTACTGGCGGTTGGCAACCCTGCTCAGAAGGGGCTCCTCGCCTTATTAGCGACTGAACCCAAATGGAAAGAGGTAAGGACACCTGGTTCTAGATTACTGTCCTTCAGGTATGAGGGAAAAAAAGGAGAATGTTGTGGGGGGCCTTACCTATTACATTTATAATATTCACTGTCCTAAGGGGAGGAGTTAGGGCTGGAGCCTATCACAGGTATGCTGCCATGGAGGCACCAGGAAAAGGTTTTGCCCTTCAGTCATCTTTACTGTCAAGTCCTAGCTTATTCGTTTTTCATCACGATTTTTGTCTACTTGTCAAATATATGAATTCAGCTCATGAATATTAATGTGGACTGATGGTTTCTGATAACAAAAGTAAATTATTCAGGATTGTTTTGTTTTTAAATACCACACATAGGGATGTATGAATTTAAACACACTCAAGAGCCTAACAGATTCCTACAGCAACGGTTGTACATGTTTCTCCAGAGTACAGGACATAATTAGAGTCTGGGTGCAGTGCTACGTCAATATTTAAAAATCATTTATAAAATTTTAGTCGTGTACTTTTTTGGGGTTTTTTTTAACTTTCTTGACTATTTGGGAGAACGTATCTGTTTTTAAAAGGTAATTGTTTTAATGTAGCATGCAAAGGAAAAGTAATGGCTTGGCATATAAAAGTTTAAAAAAGTGCTCTTTAGTAGTTACTTATTCATATGCTATATTGGTAAACGCCCAGCTACTAAATTTTCCCTTTTATGTCTACATGCATGCACCATGAAGTATATTTACAGCACAGTGAGGTACTGTACTATAAAAGTAAAATAATGTCTGAAAATACTACACTAAAACTATGATGAACATTTTCATTGCTTGATAGAGGTAATGACACTTGGTCCATTATCAGGTATTAATAATTAAGCTCAAAGTATATCTGAAACCAATTTTTATGTAAAATAGGGAGAAATTAAAGCTCCTGTGATATTTTTTCTGTGTACCATTGAGAACATTTCTCATCCTTTCCTGTCCTGTAGACACAACTGGAAATGAGAGTAAATTTCTCCAAAAGTGAGGGGAATCCTCTTTTAGGCTGTCTGTACAGTGCTGTTTTTCGATCAGCCAGCAGTCTGAACAAAAAGAAAATGAACAGATTCTTCAATTCACACAAATAAGGTGAATGGAGGAATTTCCACCACTGAGGCACTGTATTCTGTCAGCAGCACCCCAGCAGGAATCAAGGAAATTTTTCCAACATCTCACTACCGTTGAGGGTGGATGGCCACACACTGATCAAAATTCAGTACATGGACAGAAATTTTTGTTGTTCCCTTACTTTCTGTCCTGGTGAAAATGGGCATTGGGACCAACAGAAAGTGTGAATGTGCCCAAAGGGGATACAGACAATTATAGAAAAAAAGATTTATTTATATATATATATATGTATATATATATATATATATATATATACATACATATATACATATATACACATACACACAGTATTTATACAGTATTTAAATTTGAAAAATATGTACGTGTGTCAATACAATATGTACAGGTGCAGTAGTTGATAAAGGGATTTTGTATTAACTATCTTACTTAACAATTACCTTGAAATTATTATTATAAGATTTCAGCTCATCTGTTATTTTGCATTTAAACTGTTTTTTTAAATAAAGGACACAGCTCGGGGGTAACAACAACAGGAGAATCATAGCACCACATCATTACAGGAGGAAATATGAGATTTATCTTTAGGGAAAGAGTTGTGATTATACAAAAAACATCCTGAAGCAGCTATAGATATTTTGCATAATGATACATCTAAATGTAATTAGTAATCTGCAAATGAATACCTCATGTAAAGAATGAATACTTAATTATAGTTGGCAATTTAGCCATTTATCTTTCTTTTTTTTAAAAAAAGAAAAAAAAAGGCTTGTTTAGACAAATGTCAGTGAGTTTTTTAATTTAAAAAAAGTTGGAATTCAAACAGCGAGCCTTGCAAAGACCTTCAAGACCTACAGCATTTTAGATATTGAACATTTTCTGCATATTGACTTTGTAAAATGTGAATACTCTTGGTAGTATATTTCAGATCATGTTATACATTAAATTTCATACTACAGAAATGTGTACAATGAAATAATCTTGATACTAAAGCCTCGTACATACGAGCCGATGGTTGGTCAGCTGAACTTCCAACTTTTGTCCAAATTGGGCAATGGCGGTTTGGTCTAGCATACTAACGTGAATCAAGCAATCGGCAAACAAAGCCAAGCGTAGTGACGTGTTCTGAGCATATAACGAGGAAGTTCAGGTGAATATGATTTGTGAATTACGAAGACAGGTTACACGACCGAACACTTCCTGGATTCCGAGCATGCTTGTTTGCACTTCCAAATTTTGGTTGGTCAACTTCTGTACACACGAGCCAACAATCGGTCAACTCCTTATTGGCCAACACAAGTTTTTCAGTCTCGTCGTCCAACTTCTGTTGGGCAACAATTGGAAATCAGCTGTAGAATCTTGTGTAAACACAATCAGATTATCGGCCAACAGGCTGTTGGACGACCGTTGTTGACCAACCATCGGATCGTGTGTACGGAGCTTAAGTTGTAGCAAATAATAAACAATATTTCATTTATATGTTAAACTTTATCCACCTTTGCAATACCCTTATAGATCAGTGTACTGTATATGAATGAATTCATTCTTTCAATGATTTAGTTGAATAAGTGTAAAAAATCTTTATAACTGAATTTGTAATGTTCAAGCTCCATCCAATTTAAGACTAAAGCAATCTGTCCTAATATGGCATGAAATAAATTATTCATATGAGGCCCAAATAAAATCAGCTGCTGCTGAAGGATTTCCCTGAAGGATTTTGGTTTTATAGTGCAGATGTGGCCGTGGCTTGCAGAGAGTGAATTAAAAAAAATGCTCTGACCTCATATTGAAAGTTACATATCAGAAAAAGGGATATAAAGGAATTTTCAAAATATTCTATGTATCAAAGGACATTGTAAAGACCTTTATTACGTGAAGAACACTACAAATAAGACTCAAAATCAAATCAAATGTGATTGTGAATGAGAGCATGTGTATCCCTATATTCAGTGTCTTTTACAGAGTCGCCTCCAACCATTAGCACATAAGCCTGATCACAACTGAAATTGCTTATATTGACACTTGGTAAATAGGACAGAGAGGCAGATTATGAATCACACATGTGAATTATGTGTGCTTGTTCTATAATGTCTTCAGTATATTAAAGGGGCTGAAAATGTCTCAGGGTTTTTCACCTTAATGCATTCCATGCATTAAGGTGAAAAACCTCCTGCGATGCACCCCCCCCCAGAGCCCCCCTAATACTTACCTGAACCCAATCTTTCCTGCGCCGGGGACGAGGACACCTGCTTCAGCAGGTGTCTCAGGTCCTCATTGGATAGATTGATAGCAGCGCAGCGACTGGCTCCTGCTGCTGACAATCAAATCCAATGACGCGGGAGCCAGGGGCGGGGCTGAGTCCTGCTGTCTATGTCATTGGACGCAGCAGCAGAACACAGGAGTGCACCCGCACGGATGCCCCGAGGGAGAGCACTTCTCTGACAGGGCACTCGATGCAGGGAAGAGCCAGGAGCGCCGCTGAGGGACTCCAGAAGAGGAGGATCGGGGCCACTCTGTGCAAAACCCTGGCACAGAGGAGGTAAGTATGACATGTTTGTTATTAAAAAAAACAAAGCTTTACAACCACTTTAACCACTTCAATACCAGGCAGTTACCCCCCTTCATGCCCAGACCAATTTTCAGCTTTCAGTGCTGTTGTATTTTGAATGACAATTGCACGGTCATGCTACACTGTACCCAAATGAAATTATTATCATTTTTTTCCACAAATAGAGCTTTCTTTTGGTGGTATCTGATCACCTCTAAGGTTTTTATTTTTTGCGCTACAAACAAAAAAAGAAAATTTAGAAAAAAAAGGTTATGTTTGTTTCTGTCACAAAATTTTGTAAATAAGTATGTTTTCTCCTTCACTGATGGGCACTGATGAGGCTGCACTGACAGGCACGGATCAGGCAGACAGTACTGATTGGCACTTAGAAGGTGGCACTTATGGGCACTGATGATGACGCACTTCTATGCAGCACTGATGGGCACTGATAGGCGGCAGTGATAAGAAACACTGAGGGGCACTGATAGGTGGCACTGATATGTGGCACTGATGGGCACTCATAGGCGGCACTGATGGGCACTCATAGGCGGCTCTGATGGGCACTGATAGGTGGCACTGATGGGCCCTGATAGGTGGCACTGGTGAGCACTGATACGCAGCACTGATAGATAGCACTGTTAGGGCGGCACTGGCAGGCATCAGATATGTAGTGCACTGTATGCCCCTTACCTGGTGGTCTAGGGTGGGCTCCCTGGTGGTCCCTGAGTGGCTTCCTGATTGTCTCCCTGGTGGTCCTTGGGTGGCCTCCTGACTGTCTCCTTGGTGGTCCCTGGGTGGGCTCCCTGGTGGTCCTGGTTGGAAATCCTGGGGGGGCTTCACTGATAAACAATCAGCGCAGACCCCGCCTGTCAGGAGAGCCACCGATCGGCTCTCCTCTACTCGCATCTGCAGATGCAAGTAGAGGAAAAGTCGATACACGGCTCTTCCTGTTTACACTGTGACCAGCCGTGATTGGTCATGGCTGATCATGTGGTAAAGAGCTTCCGATGGAAGCTCTTTGCCGAATTCGGTAATGCGGTGGGTCAGACTGACGCACCGCACCACCGATCTCCGCAATGCGTGCCCCCGGGTGCGCGAGGCGCGGGTTATCCTGAAAGACATCATATGACGTCCGATCAGGATAACTGAACCACCGCCCGGCTGTCATTTGTCTATAGGCTGGGCGGGAAGTGGTTAAAAAGAAGACAGCTGGTGACTAGAGTTGAGCGAACCCGAACTGTAAAGTTCGGATTCGTACCAGACTTTAGGGTGTCCATGTCCCGAACCCGGACATTTGAGAAAAAGTCCGGGTTAGGGTTCGGGATTTGGGTATTTTTTTGCGCCTGTTGAATAGCTGCAGGGCAGCCAATCAACAAGCGTTTCACTCGTTTGCCCTTAGAAGCCATCACAGCTATGTCTACTAATGGCATGGCTGTGATTGGCCAGTGCATCATGTGACCCAGCCTTTATATAAGCTGGAGTCACGTAGTGCTGCATGTCACATCATCTCATAGTAGTGTAGTGAGAGGATGCTGCTGCTGTGAGGGACAGATTAGCTTTAGAAAATCATCTCATACTAGTGTAGCGAGTAGCCGACAGAACCTTCAACATTATATGGTAGGTCGCTCAACAAATGGTGAGGCCAGAACAAGTGCAGGCGATAGTAGATTGGGTGGCTGACAATGCCTCCAGTTCCTTCACATTGCCTCCCACCCGGTCCCTTGCTGAAAGCTCAGAGTTGGCACCTGAACCCCATGGCCAGCTGTCTCTCACCTCAGCCCCTTGTAAATCAGCCAAGCAGTCTGAGCCCCAAGTCATGCAGCAGTCTCTGATGCTGGTAGACGCGCTGCTGAGGGCATTCCCAAATGACACTAGAGGATCAGTGGAAGCACAAGGCGAAGACAGAGCAAGAGGAAGAGGTCGCCAACGCAGCTGTGGCACCACCAGCACCTCAGAAGGCAGGGTTAGCATGGCCAAAATGTGGAAAAGCTTTGTCAGCAGCCCGCCACAACAAACAGGACCACCAGCTGATAGGCAACATCTTAGCAGGAGGCAGCATTTCAGCAACATGGTGGAACAGTATGTGTGCACACGCCTACACGTACTGACTGATGGGTCTGCCCCATTTAACTTCTGGGTCTGCAAATTGGGCCCATGGTCTGAGCTTACCCTTTATGCCTTGGAGGTGCTGGCCTGCCCTGCAGCCAGTTTATTGTCTGAATGTGTGTTTAGCATGGCAGGGGGCGTTATCACAGACAAGTGCAGCCGCCTGTCCACAGCCAACATGGACAAGCTAACGTTTATTAAAATGAACCAGGCATGGATCCCATAAGACTTGTCTGTAGCTTGTGCAGAATAGACATTTATACTGGCCTCACACAGCCATTGGAATACTTAAGTGATCTTATTCTTTTTTTTTTTTTTACAGAACATAAGTCTTTATTGGAATTTGTAACAGGAGAAACATGAAAAATAAACCATAGTACGTTTTATATGGAAAAAGTGAACCCGTGCTAGAACATCTCTGGGTTTGTCTGCAGATAGTGATCTTTTTTTTTTAATATGTTTCAATATTTTGGGGGCTACCCCAATTAGAAAAAAAAAAACAAACAAAAAACAGTGTTGGCTACCCCTTCCTCCACCACTTCCACCTACACCACCACGGTCACCTCCTCCTCAACCTCATACTCCACATCCACCTCCTCCTCCATTTTTTATTTTTTTTATGTGATTTTAAGTTATTTCCCTATACACATTTGTTTGCAGGGCACTTGTCCTACTCTTGTCCCCATTTTGCTTCCTTTTGCAGCCCTCTAGCCCTTTCCAGGACTTTTTTAGAGCCATTTTAGTGCCCAAAAGTTCGGGTCACCATTGACTTCAATGGGGTTCGGGGTCAAGTTCGGATCAAGTTCGGGGCCGAACTCAAACTTTTTTGCGACGTTCGGCCGAACCCGCCGAACCCGAACATCCAGGTGTCAGCTCAACTCTACTGGTGACCATGTGGCAGGGTTACAGACTTCACACTAGGAAATATTCTATGTCAGGATAAGACTTTATTAGAAGGTTACTCTTATAGCCCTCTGACTTACCAATGGCTTAATTTAACATATTTGGGAGTAGATCCTTCAGATGAAGGGGGACCCTCTAGACCCTGAAGATGTGTTCGCTTTTTATTGAAATTACTTGTAACAAAGTACATTTCTAGACTTGATATAAATATGCACCTAGCACTTTACTTACCAATTACCAAACACATTCTACATGCTGACCCCCAACTAATACTCTGTGGAGAGCTGTCATAGGAGATTAACCCTATTTTCTGTTTTTTACAGATGCTTGAAAAAAGATTCAGTGCCCTGTGCCTTCTACCCACTGAAGTTTTCATCCCTGTGATCCCTCATTTCCTAACCTTAAAGGCATTAGCGTGCGCAAGGGCACACCCTAATCCCCCCGACCATGCTAGTGTAGCTGCATGCCAGCTGTCTCCCTTGGGCTGCTGTGAAGTACTGCATCTGAAGAGGGCGGGTATGCTGCCTGTGAAACATTGAGTAGATTGTGAGGCTTTCCAGAGCCGCAGAGTCTGTGAAACTGTCATGTAATGTAAGAGCTTGCAGGGAGAGAGATCACCTGTCAAAAGTCAGCTCAATGTAGAGGGCGTGTCTGGCCGAGCTAGTGCATGGACACACTGTGATAGAGCTCCTGAACACCGTGCTCCCTGGAGCTATTTACAGCGGCAATCCGGAGACCCGAAGGGCACAATTTGAAGCTGGAAGGACAGGTGAGCACATTCATCCCGATGGGGAAAAGGAAAACCCGGGATAAACCCCGCAAACTAGAAGCCTTTTACAGCCCCTGTGAATCACAGTATAGGCAAGATGGTGCTGGCCCCTCCCGCACAGCACACACAGGCAAGCAGGGAGAAACTGCAGAAGGGGGAGAAGAAGAGCAGGCTCACCTAAAACAGAGCACAGAATATGACCCTCTGCATGCTGAAATAAACAGCCCCTTAAAACAGAGGAGGAGGATTTCAGAATCTGAGACACAGGAGACTGATAATAGCATGGATGCTGATAACTCAGCTCCTATTAACCCTTATGGAGAAAAGTTAAACTCTTTCCCAACTACAGGTGCAGCCATACTTGATACTGATCTAAAAGAGATGCTACTCTCTCTCAGAGGTGCACTTCAATTTGACATGCAAACATGCATGAATAAAGTAAAAAAGGAAACGGAAGAATT
>BLSH010436023.1:368334-383093 GCA_018402905.1 Glandirana rugosa
AACATTTAGTCGGTTCGTCAGACTCGGGGTTCAGTACGTCGTCAGAGAATACGAAAAACTACTGAGACGACGCAGCAGAGTCATCAAAAAGCATAAGAGACTGCTGCATGACTTGGGGCTCAGACTGCTTGGCTGATTTACAAGGGGCTGAGGTGAAAGACAGATGGCCAAGAGGTTCAGGTGCCAACTCTGAGCTTTCAGCAAGGGACTGGGTGGGAGACAATGTGAAAGAACTGGAGGCATTGTCAGCCACCCAATCTACTATCGCCTGTACTTGTTCTGGCCTCACCATTCCTTGATCGGCATTCGGGCCTACCATATAACATTGAAGGTTCTGTCGGCTACTTGAGGAAGGTGTTTCACTTGTGCGTGTAGCTGGCACAGATCGACTATGTCCTCTCCTTGCAACAGGAGCTTTAGCAACACCACCAACACCAGCAGCACCAGCAGCACCACGACCACCACCACCAATCCCTTATTTGACGCTCTCCTCATTCTGGACACAAATGTACTATGTAGCACTATTTATTAATACAAAAAAAAAAAGAATAGTAAATTATTATTCTTATTTTTTTTTAACAAAATAAAATTGTAGATGCACTTTTTATTTTTGTGCAAGAAATGCACCGCTCACACCAGCAGCAGGAATCTCTCCTTACCCCAGTATGAGATGATTTTAGAACGATAAACTTTCCCTCAAAGCACCAACAGGAACAAGGCCCTACTGCAGTAGTACTTGTTTTTAGAACGATAAACTGTCCCTCAGAGCACCAACAGGAACCTGGCACTAATGCAGTAGAAGTTGTTTTTAGAAAGATAATCTCTCCCTCAGAGCACAAACAGGAACCTGGCCCTAGTGCAGTTGTAGTTGTTTTTAGAACGATAAACTGTCCCTCAGAGCACCAACAGGAACCTGGCCCTAATGCAGTTGTAGTTGTTTTTAGAACGATAAACTCTCCCTCAAAGCACCAACAGGAACAAGGCCCTATTGCAGTAGTAGTTGTTTTTAGAACGATAAACTGTCCCTCAGAGCACCAACGGGAACCTGGCACTAATGCAGTAGTAGTTGTTTTCAGAAAGATAATCTCTCCCTCAGAGCACAAACAGGAACCTGGCCCTAATGCAGTTGTAGTTGTTTTTAGAACGATAAACTGTCCCTCAGAGCACAAACAGGAACCTGGCCCTAATGCAGTTGTAGTTATTTTTAGAACGCTAAACTCTCCCTCAGAGCACCAACAGGAACCTGGCCCTAATGCAGTTGTAGTTGTTTTTAGAATGATAAACTCTCCCTCAGAGCACCAACAGGAACCTGGCCGTAATGCAGTTGTAGTTGTTTTTAGAACGATAAATTGTCCCTCAGAGCACCAACAGGAACCTGGCCCTAATGCAGTTGTAGTTGTTTTTAGAACGAAAAACTCTCCCTCAAAGCACCAACAGGAACCTGGCCCTAATGCAGTTGTAGTTGTTTTTAGAAACGATAAACTCTCCCTCAAAGCACCAACAGGAACAAGGCCTTAATGCAGTAGTAGTTGTTTTTAGAATGATAAATTCTCCCTCAGAGCACCAACCGGAACCTAACCCTATTGCAGTAGTAGTTGTTTTTAGAACGATAAACTGTCCCTCAGAGCACCAACAGGAACCTGGCCCTAATGCAGTAGTAGTTGTTTTTAGAACGATAAACTCTCCCTCAGAGCACCAACCGGAACCTGCCCCTATTGCAGTAGTAGTTGTTTGTAGAACGATAAACTGTCATTCAGAGCACCAACAGAACCCGGCCCTAATGCAGTAGTAGTTGTTTTTAGAACGATAAACTCTCCCTCAGAGCACCAACCGGAACCTGGCCCTATTGCAGTAGTAGTTGTTTTTAGAACAATAAACTGTCTCTCAGAGCACAAACAGGAACCTGGCCCTAATTCAGTTGTAGTTGTTTTTAGAACGATAAACTCTCCCTCAAAGCACCAACCGGAACCTGGCCCTATTGCAGTAGTAGTTGTTTTTAGAAGGGTAAACTGTCCCTCAGAGCACCAACAGGAACCTGGCCCTAATGCAGTAGTAGTTGTTTTTAGAACGATAAACTCTCCCTCAGAGCACCAACCGGAACCTGGCCCTATTGCAGTAGTAGTTGTTTTTAGAACGATAAACTGTCCCTCAGAGCACAAACAGGAACCTGGCCCTAATGCAGTTGTAGTTGTTTTTAGAATGATAAACTGTCCCTCAGAGCACCAACCGAAACCTGGCCCTATTGCAGTAGTAGTTGTTTTTAGAACGATAAACTGTCCTTCAGAGCACCAACAGGAACCTGGCACTAATGCTGTAGTAGTTGTTTTTAGAAAGATAATCTCTCCCTCAGAGTACCCACAGGAACGTTTCTCTAATGCACTATAAGAGGGTTCTGAACGCTAATGTGTCCCTCACAGGACCGCAATGAAGGTCTCCCTAATGCAGTCCGAGATGGTTGTGAACGCTAATCTTTCCCTCACAGCAGCGGCATGAAGCTCTCCCTACTCTAGTTTGAGATGATCTGACACGCGGCGCTACGTGACTCCAGCCCCATATAGAGGCTGGGTCACTGGCCAATCACAGCCATGCCATTAGTAGGCATGGCTGTGATGGCTTTTAAGGGCAAACTAGTGAAAAGCTTGTTGATTGGCTGCCCAGCAGCTATAGAAAAGGCGGCAAAAATACCCGAATACAGAACCCGATCCCAAACTTTTTTTTTTTTTTTTTAAACATTAGGCTTTTATTGAAGCAAGATTAGGGTACATCCATGAGGTGTTGTTACATCACAACAAATTTTATAACTCACCTGGTGAACCAGGTCGGGTACCAGAGATAACATGGGCATGAATACATGCACGATATGGATCAACACTATATAACTGTAAATGTTACATATTTGCATCCAATAAGATCTAATAAGACAAAACCGTAAATTACAGATACTGTCAAGATCATAGATATACTATTTTCTCAGAAGAACTAACAGAAAGAAGTAAGAGTAGGGGTGAAAGGTGAAAGAGAAAGAAAGAAATAGAGTAGGGGTGCATCTTGATCCTCCCACATATTGGGTTGGTTTCTGCAGTTTAGGGGACCATGTGTATAGATCCTCCCTGGGTTAAAGACTTATACTCATCTGACCACCTAAAGACATGCCAGGGCTGCCAAGTCTTATGAAATCTCTCCACCTGCTCCTGAGCCTGTGCCCATGTCTCCTCCATCTCGCAGACATCCGACACCCTTGCCAGCCAGCAGCTGACAGAAGGTACACTGGTAGAGTTCCAGTGTAAGGGAATCAGGGACTTTGCTGCATTCAGCAAATGTTTTGAAAGGGATTTTTTATAAGCTTTGGGCGAAAGATTGTTTATGTGCAGCAAACAGTTTGCCGCATCTAGGTTGAGGTCAGTCTCCATTATGTGGACAATACTCTCCTTTACCGCGTCCCAAAATGGTTTGAGGACTGGGCAGTGCCACCATATATGTAAAAGAGTGCCCCTCTCCCTCTTACAACGCCAACACGTGTCGGATGTCTGCGGGCTCCATTTATTCAACTTAGCCGGTGTCAAGTACCACTGTGAGAGAAGTTTATAAGCAGTTTCCTGCATTTTGGTGCTGATGGAGCATTGGTGAGCCAACGAGCATACCCTTGCCCATTGTTTGTCTGTAAGCTCCCTTTGGAGATCGTCTGACCACCTCCTCCTGAGGCCCTCCGATTCATTTGGTCTGCTAGATTGAAGCCACTGGTAAGCAACCGAGGTCGTTTTTTGGAAGTGCTCACTCGAACGACAGACGGACTCCATGGGTGTCAATGGCCTAAGGAAGTGTGGTTTATGTTTATTATCTGAGAGGTAACTATGTAGCTGTAGGTATGACCAGAATGGGAGGTGTTTTAGGTTGTAATCACCCATTAGGGCAGAGCGGTCCCTCAACAGTGCCTTGTTGAAGCATTCGCCTGTCCGAAGGGGTTGTAGTGTGAGCCCTGACCTAAAGATCCTGTTTCCCTGACCCGGAGCGAAGTCCGGATTGTCTTGTGGAGGGGTGAGGGGGCTTAATCTCGAAGTTACGTTGGTGGTCTCCACTACCTTGTGCATGATCGTTAATGTAGTTCCTGTGATCGGGTGGTTCTTTATATCTAAGGGTTGTTTCTCTCTGGGTAACCATGGAGCGGAGGTCAATGGTAAGGGATTTAAGTCAGCCTCTAGGGAGACCCAGTCTTTTATGTAACTGTGGCTGTGCCAGTCTATGACTCTTGTGATATGTGCTGCCCTATAGTAATCTCTGATGTCCGGTATGCCCAGCCCTCCCTTTGCTTTAGGACCTGTCAATAAGGCCACTTTGAGTCTAGGGTGCTTATGATTCCAAATGAAACTCCTAATGTGTGTTTGTGTAGTCTTCAGAAATTTCACTGGAACCTGGATTGGGAGTGAGCGTAGCAGGTAAAGTAGTCTGGGAAGTAGGACCATTTTAATAATGGCCACCCTACTGAACCAGGAAAAGAAGCCAGCACACCATCTATCAAGATCTTTCTTTATCGTTTTCAGCAGGGGAGGAAAGTTTTGGGCGAATGTTGAGGCGACATTGGGGGTCAGCCAGATCCCCAGGTACTTCAGTTTCTGGGGGTCCCATCTGAAGGAAGAGTTTTGTTTGATCCTTGCGAGATCTACCTCAGGTATGTTCAGGTTTAGAGCTTCTGACTTACAATAATTAATTTTCAAATTGGAAATATATCCGAAGTATGCAAATTCTGTTGTGAGGTTGGGTAATGAGATGTGAGGAATTGATAGAAAAAATAGCAGGTCGTCTGCGTAAGCAGCCACCTTGAACTCCCTGTCCGACAACTCGAACCCTTTTATGTCGGGGTTAGCCTTGACCATTCTAATGGACGGTTCCAAGGTCAAAATGAGGAGCAGGGGTGACAGAGGGCATCCCTGTCTGGTGGCATTCGAGATCCGCACCCTCTCCGACAGTGTTCCATTAATTTTCAATTTTGCTGAGGGATTCCTATATAAGGACGCTATCCAATCTGTCAGGATCTGTCAGGAGTGAGGCGTTGAGCCTCCAGACTGGATTCCTTTTAGAGGTGTCTATTGGGTTCAGGGTTAAGGAAATCGGGGCATGGTCTGACATGGTTTGAATGCCTATGTGGGCTTGAATCAGACCTTCCAAGTCCCTCTGTGACATGAAAAGGTAATCTATACGTGAATACCTCTCATGTGGTGCAGAGTAGAAGGTGTAGTCCCTTCCCTCGGGATGCAAGAGATGCCACGTGTCTATCAGGTGTAGGGATTGAAGCAAGGTTTTAATTTTTTTGAGGGCCCGGTATGTCAGCGAGGTCTTGCCTGTCAAGGTGTCGGACCTGGGGTCCAGTGGGACGTTGAAGTCTCCCCCCAGTATCAAGCAACCTGAGGCAAAGCCCTTTAGAGCATGGGTCAGTTATTGGCAGAACTCTACATGATTTTTGTTCGGGAAATAAGCGTTCGCGAGTGTCAGCGGCTTGCCCTCATACGTTCCCTTCAGGAACAAGAGCCTGCCCCCTGGATCTATCATCTGTTCTGTTAGTTCGAATAAGAATGGAGACCCCCTTCGACTTTGAGTCATTGTTTGTTACATGCATTGCCCGTGTGTAAAAGGAGTCGGTTAGTCTGTGTGCATGGTGAGTATTAAAGTGCGTTTCCTGCAGGAACACAAAATGTTGCCTACCTCTCCGCAGTTCTCTCAGGAGGGTGGATCGCTTTTCAGGTACATTCAGTCCCCTGATGTTATGGGACAGGACTGTGGGCAGATGCCCCAAAGAAGTGTACGCCATCTGGATGCCTCAGGAGGGGGTGGGGGCAGAGGGGCCTCAGACGCCTTGCTTTAACCCTATAAGACAAACTTAAAATGTTGTCACTTAATCCTTAGGATCTCGTTCTAGGCCCTGCGAGAAGAAAAAGGTATAGAAAAGAAAAAGAAATCAGGTAAGTAGAGAGATAGAAGGAAGAAAAGGTATAAAACGTAGGGAGAAGTGTCTAGATCGGCAATTAATTAAACAACTGACAAACTTTAGAAACTGGTGGAGTGCAAGCTCTTCACCTTTTGGGGGTACAGTGGGAGGCTGTGCTCCGTCTGGGTGCTATTGCACCTCTCTTCTCACCGTCCAGGGACACACACTCAGCGTATCCCGGGAAGGAGAGGAGACTATGAACAATTTTAACTAAAAAAACAGTAACAATAAACAGTGTATGGGCTCTATGCGATCTCCCTGAACTCATCATCAAATAAAGTCAATATTCAGTGAGAGCCATCCTAATATGTCCGAAACGAAAAGAACAACAACCCTTCGGATGTGTGCTCAAGATCCGTTCGCAGCTGCTGCAGACACACAGCTACGTTATCGGTGTAGGCGGTTGTCATTCACTTCATCAGATGGTGCCTGGTGCCGTTGTGTGAGAAGGGGTCCCAAATCGGCCTGGGTGTGAGTCCTTTGATAAGGCATCCAAGATCTTTTGGTGAATCAGACGTTCCCTTAGTGACCCAAGACTCACGCAAAGTGTAAAGCTCCGGGGTAGATGTCTTTCCCTATTTAGTCATGTCCAAGGGCCATGTCTTGTGTAAAAAACAGATGTGGTGGTGATGGTGATAGGCCCAGGCTGTCTGGTTAGAGGCTCAAATGTTCTCATGATAGAGTAAGTTCGCTGGGTGAGCAAATCTCTGTATCAATCTGCTACGCTTCAAAATGATGTGTGTCATCTATCTGTGAACTGTTATGGCTAGGTTTCCCCTGGAGTGAGGCAACGTTGTGTACTAAGGAACTGTCAAAAAAAAAAAGAAAAAAAAGTCACTTTAAACATGAAGAATGAGCGGTGTGATAAGCCTGCTCCATTAGCACCTCATTCAGCTTCTGCAGCGCATGCTGGAGCATGTCTTTGTAGAGGAGTTCCGGCCTTTGAGCCTCCCCCCTTGCTACCTTTCATTCTCTTGTAGCTGCCACGATCCGGAGTAAAAAGGGCCGGTTTGGCGGGGCTGTCATCGCAAGGACGGGTAAGGAATTCAGAATACCAGTCGGGCACCTCTACGGGGCCCAGGTCCAAAGCTTCACAGAACTCCGTTAAATCCACGGGGGTGCGGAGGAAGTGCTGGTGGCCATTTTGTGCGACCATCAAGGCAAACGTGAATCGCCATGAATATTTCAGGTCTTTCTTTTAGTCTCTCCAACAGGGGGCGAAGCGCCCTGCGGTTCCTCAGCATAATTTGTGTCAGTGTCAGGACCACGAGGTCTTAGGGCTCTATGAGCCCGTACAAGTGGATCTCCGTGTCCTCTTGTCTCTCCAGGAGGCTGTTAAAGACTCTTTGTAGGGCGGGGGTAATTTGGTCCGTCTCCACCGATTCGGGGATCCCCCGTACCCTAATTTTATTCCTGCGCCCCCTGTTGTCCAGGTCCTCGAGGTGTCTATTCACCTCAATAAAATGCATGGAGTGGGTCACCGCTACCTTCTCCAGTCTCCTGATGGCCTTATCTCTCTGTTTACCCACCGCCTCCGTAGCTGCTAGCTTCTCAGACAGCACTAGTATGTTGGACTTGAGATCGGTGATAGCCGCTGAGAAGGTAGACTTTATGTCTGCGGCAAACCCAGACATGTCCGCATATGTCAGGGGATGGTCTGCGTGTGAGGGTCCCCTACCTGAGTCCTACGGTGCTGTCTGGGAGTCCTCGCTGTACTCCTCCTCGTGGCGACTCGGCGCCATCTTGGCTTCCAGTCCGGAGCGGGCCGCAGACCTCGGCTTGAACAGCTCGGATATATTTCTGGCCGAGGAGGAGGCCAGTCCCCTTCTCGAGCGGGAGTGAGGGGTGGACAGTGATCTTTTACCCGACATTTAACAATGTACGGGTGGCTCTCTGGCTGCGGGATCACGCGTCTTAGCCAGAGCTCTGCTAATGTACTGCCGTCCTCGGCGCGTGCCAAGCCACGCCCCCTCCCAGACTTTTTTTTTAATGTCGGGGATCGGGTTCGGGGCACGGACACCCCAAAGTATGGTACGATCCCGGAATTTTATAAAATACGAATTTTACAGTCCGGGTTAGCTCAACTCTATTTATAGCGCAAAAAAAAATAAAAAACGCAGCGATGATCAAATACCTCCAAAAGAAAGCTTTATTTGTGGGGAAAACAGGACATACATTTTATTTGGGTACAGTGTCACACGACTGTGCAATTGCCAGTTAAAGTAACACAGTAACACTTATCTCAAAAAATGGCCTGGTCAGGAAGGGGGGTACATCTTCCAGAAGTCAAGTGGTTAATATATTATCTTTAGTGTTTTGATTCCTCATTATCTCTTTTATTACTTAATAAAATGCATTGAAGTTATTTTGGTGTGTGTATGTACATTTTCCATTTTTATTATTGTAAATTTTATATACTGTATTTATCATTACATACTATGTTGCTGAAACTTCCCAGCAATACTAAGCAGAAGAGCACAGGACTGGTTGTGTAATACACACCATAACACAGCACAATGCCCTTCACAGAGCAGGCGGGTGTCTGTCTCCCCATTTGGGAGATTCACCCTCTCTATTTGTCCTGTTTACTGTTGGCACCAAGAGTGAAAGTAAGTGAAAATCCAAAATTATGAGTCTTCACCACAACAGGAATAGAGGGGAAATCTTCCAAAAAGGAAATTCATTCTGGTGACAACAAAGGATTCCCTCACTTTGGATAGATTGTTTCTCTCTTCCTGTTTTGGTTTATGGGAAAGGAAGTGAAGGTAAATATTCCTAATGGGAGACAGGTGGTAAAAAAAAAACTGAGGGGCTATAACAATAGAACAGAACACTTGCCAGTTTTTATTGCTGTCTGTGTCCCCATTTGGGAGATTCACCCTCTCTATGTCCTGTTTACTGTTATCACCAAGAATGAAAGTACCGGTAAGTGAAAATCCCAAATTATAAGTTGTCATCACAACAGGAATAGAGGGGAAATCATCCAAAAATAAACTCGTTCTGGTGACAACAAAGGATTTCCTTACTTTGGAGTAGAGTTGCCACATCATCCCTTTAATCCAGGACACATATTAATTACACAGGTTCTGTGGCTGATTAAGGTGGCAATTAAACCCAGTTGGAGCCTTATGTGCATTAAATTAGCCTCAGAACCTGTGCAATTCTTATGTGTCCTGGATTAACTGGTTCCCAACCACAAGCAGTTTATTAACTGCTGCAGTGTGGCGCTGCCTCATGAATCGCCATATATAAATAGCTTTCTGCGCCGCACTCTGCAGGAGTGTGCCCGCAGCTCAGGCAGGCCCGATGTCCGCCGGCGGGCTGTGATGACCTGCCAGAGGGAAAGAACGGGGAACCACCAATGTAAATACAGCGGTTCCCCACTCTGTCAGTGGGCATGTGAGAGATCAACTGATCCCTGTCACTGGGATCAGTTAGATCTCTTATGGTTATGGTAGCCCAGCCCCCTCAGAGTTAGAACACGCCTAGGGAACACAGTTGACCCCTAGATCTCCCCCTGCAGGTTAACCCCTTCACTGCCAATGACATTTATACAGTAATCAGTGGATATTTAAATTTCTGATTGTTGTATAAATGTCATTGGTCCCAAAAAAGTGTCAAAAATGTCCGACATGTCCACCCCAATATCAAAGTCCCGAGAAAAATCGCATTACCAGTAAAAAAAAAAAAAAAAATGTAAGAATATAAATCAGCCAAAACCGATGAATAAATTAGTTTTTTTATATATATTTTTTTTGGATTTGTATTTTAGCAAAAAGTAAGAAATATTGTTTTTTTTTGCAAAATTGTCGCTCTTTGTTTGTTTATAGCGGTGATCAGAAATTATGCAGAGGTGACCAAATGCCACCAAAAGAAAGCTCTATTTGTGGGAAAAAGGTACACAAATTTTGTTTGGGTATAACGATGCACGACTGCGCAATTGTCAGTTAACCGGTTCCCTACCGAGTCATTGTAAAATGACGTCGGCAGGAACCCTTCGTCGATCTGGGCGGACGTCATACGAGGTTCGCCTCTTCTTGCCGCTACTGCGGCGATCACAGATCACTTGTGTCCCCGGGGGTCATGTCCCCTCCCGATCGGGGTAAAGAGCCAATAGATTTGACTCTTTACCACGTGACCGGCAAGTACCTCTCACCAGCCCATCAGCGTGCAGCAATGGACATTTTTGGATATATGAGTAACAGGAGCATAAACACAGATGAGATATTCAATCAGGAACAGGTTAATAAAAACCATGACCTCACCAGCCTGTTTAAACAGCTGAGACGTATTATGGAAAAACAACTAAGGCTATGGTGGGACATCACAACCTTGGAAACATACGTCAGAGAAAGAATGACACCCAGGAGGCTTAGGTGGGACCTTAATCCCAATGATGGTGTTTCTGATCCAGCACTAATGGAAGATTGGTTTACCCTATTCAGCAAATGTGAAATGGAGCTACTCTCAAATATTATCAAAAGAAGGCAACATAAACTTAGGATTGTTGAAACACAGGTGAATGAAATTAGGGGATTAATTATGCCCTTTACTAATCATAAGGACTATAAAGACAAAGAGAAAGAATTGCAGGAGTTGATTGCTAAATATGATTCACATATACAAAAGAAGAAACAGAAAAAATACAAGAGAGATGTCCTGGATTATGCAAACAAAAGGGTATATAAATGGCAGGTAGACATGCCAACCAGCTCAGAGGATATTTCTGAAACATCAGTTAGTGATGACTCTTTTGAAGACTTTGATTTGGGGAGACCAGATGGGGACCAGAATACACCACTCCCTCGGACCCCATATACACCGAGACCTTCTCTGAGGGATGGAACTAGAGATGTACCATTATATAGCCGAGATGGGAGACAGGGGAATAGAAGGGAGGACATGAAGTCCCCAAGATATACCCATCCTGTAGATTGGAGACATGGGCATGGAACATCTAGGAGAGACGAACCGAGAACACCAAGATTCAATATCCCGACGCAAAATAGATACTCACCTCTCAGATACTATGAGCCACCTTACACACAAAGAGACTATGGCAGGGAGAGGGGATACAAAGAGAACGTTTTTTTCAGGGGAGAACAGGATGGAGACCCCCCAGGTCAATGGAGAGGCTATGGAGCCAGAGGAAAACAGAGGAGACTATGATGGAAAACAGAGGAGACTACAGAACATACGAGGACAACAGAGGACACCCAAGGCATTGGGGACAATCTGGGGAAAATTCGTGGCAACGCGGAAGGGAACCCTGGCAGCAAGGAAGAGGAGGACAAGGACCTCGACAGGATCAAAGGAACCATGTGAGGAGGGAGGAGAGACGAGAAGAGATGGAGAGAAATGGAGAAAGAAACGACGTAAGAGAGGAACAAGAGGAGGGAGGAAGGAAAAGAAGAAGGTACAACTAGGAGAGGGCATTTTTAATTTGAGCAACATGGAGTTTGATGAGGAGGAGCTAAGAGTTCTAGATTTAGGATTAAAATATGCCCCTGAAAAGAATATCAATGACTTCGAAATATACATTGACCTACAAAGATTTATTAGAAAACTCAACCTTAAAAAGTTCTTTGCAATAAACAAAGCTACGGGAAATCAAGAAGATAATAATTTTGAACACACTGCGTTAAGGAACAACTCCACTTTCAACCCAAAGGTACCGGGCAGTGAGTGTATAGGGGCATTCAAAAAGATGGTTGAGAAAGAATTAAGAACACTGGAAAAAGGAAAATCAAGGATGGGAAACATATGGAAAACCATTAAGAAACTGGAGAAAAGAAAGAATGTGGTAATAAGGCCAGCAGATAAAGGGGGTGGCCTAGTGATTTTAAATAAACAGGATTATGAAGAGGAGATGGAGAATTTATTGGGAATAGAGAACACCTACAAGAAGCTTAAAAAGAATCCGAGAAGAGACCTAGAGAAGAAACTAAAATCATATGTTAAAAAAGGGAAGGAAACTGGAATTATGAATAAAAAGGAGGCCAGGTATCTAATACCTGAGGCGGCCAAAACACCAGTTATCTATTACCTCCCCAAAATACATAAGAACCAATCCAAACCACCAGGGAGACCCATTATTAGTGGGATCAATTCCTTATTTTCAAGACTGGGCGAGTACTTGGACCAGTTCCTCAAACCATTGGTAAAGAAGGGGAGGTCCTATTTAAAGGACAGCACGCAATTAATTAAGGAATTAGAAGAACTTGACCATACTGAAAATTGCATCTTGGCTACAGCGGACGTAAATTCCCTATATACTAATATTATACAGAAAGACGGTTTGAAAGGGGTGGAGAAGGCCTTACACAAAGACACAGAACTGAAACAAGAACAGATTAATTATATTTTAGAAGGGTTAAAACTGGCTATGAGTAACAACTTCTTCTGGTACAATCAGCAGTACTACATACAAGAAAAAGGAGTAGCTATGGGCGCGAGATACGCCCCTAGCGTGGCGAATTTATTCATGGACATGTGGGAGGAGAAATATGTTTTTAATAAAAGAAGACCGGAGCTCAAATTTTACCGTAGATACATTGATGATGTTTTTATTGTGTGGGAGGGCACCACTGAATCATTACAAGCATTTTTAGAAAGTATGAATAGAAATATATATGGAATTAAATTCACCGGAGAGTACAACTTGGAAGAAATAAACTACTTAGACCTATTGATTTTTAAAACAGGAAATAAATTACAAACAAAAACATTTTTTAAGTCAACTGACAGGAATGGGTACATACCAACAACCAGCTGCCACCACCCTAAGTGGAAAGGGAATATACCCAAGGGTCAGTTGTTACGGATAAGGAGGAATTGTTGTAATGATAATGATTTTGAAGAACAAGCAGAAATCTTAATCAAGAGGTTTGTACAGAAGGGATATCAAAGAGAAGAACTAGAGAAGATCAAGAGAAACATTGGTAATATGTCCCAAAAGCAGATACTCCAAGGGAAGAAGGAAGTGAAAAGAAAGACGAATAAAGATATGGCATTTATCACAGGATTCAACAGACAGTATAAGAGTGTGGAGAAAATCCTTGGAAAGTACTGGCCCATATTGAGGATGGACAGAACGTTATCAAGCATCATACCGAACAAACCAGTATTCATTTACAGACGAGCCCGGAATCTTAGGGACTGTCTGGTGAAGAATGTTATTAGTCCTCCGGTTGAAGTTAAACTCTTTGAAAACATGAAAGGATTCTATAGGTGTCAGAAATGTCTCCCATGCAGATTAAGCAAGAAGCAACCCAGAAAGAAAGAAAAATTCAAGTCCATGACCAATAACAAGGAGTACCAGATTAAGGAGCTAATCACCTGTAACAGCACCCACGTGACCTATGTATTGGAGTGCCCGTGCCGATTGCAATATGTGGGAAGAACTACTAGACCATTACACATAAGGATAGCGGAGCACATTAGAAACATCAGGAAAGGGTTTCCAAAACACAATCTATCCAGACATTTTGATCAGATGCACCAGAGGGACCCCAGTAAATTGATTTTTTATGGGATAGATATGGTTAAAGGACACTGGAGGGGTGAGAACATGAAAAGAAAGGTATCTCAAAATGAAACCCGATGGATATACCTACTTGATACTTTAAAACCAAAAGGCCTAAACGTGGACATAGATCTAAATTGCTTTATTTCCAATTTTTAGCCCCCATCCGTTACCATAGATCCTAGGTCACTTTTTATCTTTTTTATCTTTTTTACATTATTTATAACATTTATTTATATACTAGTTCCTCTGAATAGACCTCTCCAACTATTTACATCTTTTATATTATATGGATAATGTTTTAGATTGTGGCATTTCCCGGCCCCCGGCATTTACTGTAGATCCCATCCTATGTATATTTTAAACCTCTACACCACTTTATAGTATTGATTTTATGAATACCAGTTCTTAATACCATTCCCGTATATTCTCCACTCCTACTAATAAAAGTTTATATATAATTTTTTATGAATATATTTATATGTTAGTTTTACTCCAAAATTCTTCTATTTTAAATATATTTACAATTAGTTTTAATTAATTTTTATGAATTGTCTATTATAGCTCTTCTTTTATCAGTCTCCACATCGCTCAATATGGTTCATCTTTATATTAAACATTTTTAGTAATTCCTATATATTTTTATATATATAGTTTTTATATATTTCACATATCATTGTTTCTGTATACGATTTTTTAACCATGCCCTTTTTAATTATTTTCCTTCAACCTTCCAATCTAATTTATTTGTTTATATAAGTAGCATACATTTGTATCCTTTGTTTGGAGGTTAATATTTCCTATATGCGAACGTATTTGAGATTAACCTCCAGAATAGTACTATTTTAGTACAACAGTGTATTCTCTATAAGCATATCTTACAATAGAATGTGATTGGGGAAGGTCGGATCCATTCTACCTTGATGTTTGTTGTTGCATGTGTTATTAACGTTAAATAGCTACCAGCAGCTTCTGAACAGGTTATCAAAACACCCTCCCTCCGGAATAGCCAATTGAAATGTCCCCTCGCCTCTGGCGAGGTGTATATAAACCAAAGGGTGCACAAAGATGGCCACTGCCTCAGACGACGTCTCATGATGAAACGCATAAGGCGTGGCCGCACGTAATACGTCATTTCCTGTTTTTGGTATACCAGCGCTTGGAGCGCAAAATTAACAGAGAGGAAGGAGAGACAATTAAAACGCGAGGTTCGCGACCATATGGTTTTTGTCCTTTACTGCATAATGCACGCCG
>BLSH010436023.1:448403-461024 GCA_018402905.1 Glandirana rugosa
ATTCGCACGACCGCCCTGTAAATTGGGCGTCCGACGGGGCGTGCCTTGCCCCGGACTGTACCGGCTCGACCCTTCAGAGGGACCTAGATATAGTACGTCGGACAGTGGGTCAGCCGATGAACTAAAGTCAGAAGTAGTCTTCTTTTCTTTTTTTGCATAAATTTTTTTCTTTTTTAACACCTTGGTGTCCAGGGTCGTACCCCAGACAGGTTGAGGAACGTGATCCGTCTTTCTCTGACTTCCGACTCGACCGACCACCCCCCAATATGGTCCCTCCTGACGGGGGACCCTCCCCGACACAGACGAAAAATCGACTTGACTTCAAGACGGATGCAGCATCTCTTCATTACGCCTGGGGTTATGCCACCTTTCACTAGGAGTAGACTAGGCAGAACTTCAGTTCAGCTAAAAAGCAGACACAGCCCCTCCCAGGGGGCAGTCCTCCCTGGTATAACCCCCCACCAGCCAGCTCAGCCTTCAGTCTCTTTCTGCCTAGTGCAAGGAGTTGGACAGACCCCATGCTGGGACCTGTGGTTCCACAATTTTTTCTTTTTTTAAATACGTTTTTTTCTTTTCTTCTGATGAAGACTGAAATCAAGTAGCCGACTGGGTGACAGGCTGCATGATATAGATCCAGGGAGACTTCCCAGCTCGGCCATGTCAGGCCCCGTTCCGTGCGGGGCAGCCTGCGGGTTAAATGTCCCGCCAGCACGCTTAAGACTGGGCGTTAAGGTCCGCGTCACGGGTGTCGCTCGGCCGGCAGCTCCCCCTATAGGAATAGACAGGGAGGCAGGTCTGTCTCAGGTGGGATACCCGTTCCGCCCGTCTGGATGGGTAAGTACTCCCCCCGTCCCTGACCGGGGGGCTGGCGGGTTTCCCCCCACTCCCTGGGGTGTCTGGCGGTACTCCATCCCTATCCCCCCATCCTCCACCCTTATGCCTCGGTCTGCCTGCGCTGCGGAAAAAAAAAAGTTTTCTTTTTTTCCCCTGCAGGGGACCCCCTTCTGGGGATCTGGTATCGCCGCTGGGGGGTTTCCTACCTCCCCCCGGTCGCTTTGTGTGGCGGTCGGCGCCATTTTTCTGTGGCCCGGCCGCCATTTTGCGGGAGTCACCCGCTCGTTTTGGCCTCTAGTATGCACGGCGGCGATTTTTGATTGGTCAGCCGTGCATTAAAGGCTATGGCTGGAGGGGTGGGCGGTCCCTGAACGATTCAGGTCCGATAGCACATGTGAAGACGCTGGGAACGGCAGCAGCAACGCTTTTGTGGTTTGTACAGGCAGACTCAGCAGGTTGAGAGCGCTTCTCCTGGGGCAGGGTGCAGGCTACGGTGCGGTCCTCCTGGGTGTAACTACAGGGGTCCCTGACCAGTGTGCCTGGGGTGGGGGGGGCGCCTATTTCCGGTGCCTAGGCTTCTATTGGCCGTGGGTGTCCAATGTGGGTGGCGCAATGGCGGCTGAAGCTAGCGCTTCTGCGGCGGGGACCTCCACTGGGGCTGTGGGTGTGCTGGGTCCTGTGGTGCCTCTAGCTACTTTGACTCAGGTCCTGGAGTCCTTTATTTCCCGGGCAGAGCTGGGCCATGACCACAGAGCGGACAAGAGGCGGCCACCTCCTTCCCCTTCATCTGGGGGTTCAGACCTTGAGGGGGGGTCCACCAGAACGGGGACCCCCCTCGAGTTGTCGGATGGGGAGTTCCGGGATTCCTCTGATGGGGATGAAGATTTTTCAGGGCAGACCATTGCGCATGAAAAGGCTTTGGTGGGCTCCTTAATCTCATCTGTTCGTGAGACGCTAAAGCTGGGGACAGCGGATGACTCACAGGAGACGGCTGTGGTCTTTGGATCGCATAGGCCAGTTCGCACCCCTAAGGTGCTCCCTTATGTACCTTTCTTTGATCAGTTTATGTACAAAGAGTGGCAGCAACCACAGAGCTCTCTGCCTCTACCAAGACGGTTTGCTGTACATTATCCTTTTGAGGACTGTATGGTGCAGAAATGGGTCTCCCCAAGGTAGACCCCCCCCCCCCCCCTGTCCCGCCTGAGCAAGGCGACCACTATTCCTGTGGAGGGCACGCCGTCTTTTAAGGATCCGGCTGACAGGAGGGCCGAGGCAGTTGCCAAGGCCATGTTTGTCTTGACTGGGTCGGCCATGCGGCAGACGCTAGCGTCGGCGCTTGTGGCACAAGCTCTGATGGAATGGGCTGTGGTGTTGCATCGTGATTTTAGCGAGGCGCATGTCCCGCCTGAAACCGTGGAGCTGGCTGAACAGCTCACCCAGGGGCTTAGGTTTCTCTGTGATGCGGCTCTGGACATAGCTCCCATACTGTCAAAACTGTCCGCCTTCGCTGTAGTGATTAGGCATGTACTCTGGTTGAAGTGCTGGTCTAGGGACCAGGCGTCAAAGAAGGCGCTTACTGACTTGCCTTTTTAGGGAGGGCGCCTCTTCGGAGCTTCTCTGGATGAGATCAAGGATCTCACGGGGGGAAAGAGTACCTTTCTTCCCAAGCCTAAGAGGGGTAAGAAGCCTTGTCGCAGGCCGGGCCCCTCGTTTTCTGGTCAGAAAAAGTTTTTTCGTGCCCCCCGTTCAGTGGGCAAGGGTGTTAAGCCCTCCAGGGCTGCTGCAGGAGGTCAGAAGCGACTGTGGCAGCCATAAGCAAGAAAAGTCAGACGGGAAGCTCTCCTCCGCATGGTGGGTTGCCCCCACCCGTCGCTCGGGTGGGGGGACGCCTGCTGGCGACGGGTGGGGGCACGCCTGCTGTAGTTCACGGAACAATGGACCTCTCGCATTTCAGATTCCTGGGTGTGCGAGGTGGTCTCCGCGGGGTACAAGATAGAATTCCGTGCCATGCCTCCAGACAGGTTCTTTGCCTCCAATCTGAGGCTTCCCCCAGAGTGACGGTTGGCCCTGCTGGGGGCCATGCAGGATCTGCTCTACAAGGGGGTGGTTGTGCCGGTGCCGGCCACGGAACATTTCCATGGTTTTTACTCCGTGTTTGTGGTCCCAAAGAAGGATGGGGTCAGGCCCATTCTGGATCTGAAGGCGCTCAACATTTTATGTTCGGGCGCGGAAATTCAGGATGGAGTCAATCTGCTCGGTGGGAGCGGCGCTTCGCCAGGGGGACTTGCTAGCATCCTTGGATATCAAGGATGCGTATCTGCTTGTCCCCATCTGTGTCTCACACCAACGTTTTCTACGTTTCATGGTGGGCGATCAACACTACCCGTTTGTGGCCTTGCCGTTCGGCCTGGCCTTGGCCCCCAGGGTTGTCGCCAAGCTCCTGGCCCTGGTGTTGGCTCTATTACGACAGAGGGGCATTGCAGTTCTGGCATATCTGGACGACCTGCTTCTGCGGGCAGAGTCGGCCTCAGCTCTGTGCGACAACATAGCCATCACACTGCACACCCTACAGGAGTTCGGATGGGTGATCAATCGGCCGAAGTCAGTGTTGACTCCGTCACACCGCCTGGAGTACCTGGGTTTGACCTTGGACTCGGTCAGGGCAAAAGTTTTTTTCTCCCTTCAGGAAAACTGCAGACACTGCAGCAGGCAGTGAGGTCTCTTCTGGCTTTGACGGCCTGGCTATTGAATCCCAGGTCTTGAGGGATCGGGGGGTCTCCACTTCGGTGATTCCCACCATGCTCAAGGCACGTAAGTGCACTTCTAGGAAGATATACCATCGCACCTGGAGAGCGTATATCGCCTGGTGTGAAGGGGGGGTAGAACCCCCGTTCCTTTTCGGTGTCCCGGGTGCTAGCTTTTCTTCCGCAAGACCTGGACCGTAAATTGGCGTTGAGCACTATCAAGGGTCAGGTTTCTGCCTTGGCCATCTTTATTCCGCATCCTTTGGCGACGCATTCGTTGATTCGCACCTTTATTCAGGGGGTCCGACATGTCGCTCCCCAGGTGTGTACGCCTTTGGCGCCTTGGGACCTCAATCTGGTCCTTTCTGGGCTTCAGAAGCCTCCCTTATAATCCCTTAAAATATCAGGGAAATTTCCTTACAACTGCTTTCGCAGAAGGTGGCCTTTCAGGTAGCCACCACTTCTGCCATACGAGTGTCAGAGTTGGCGGTTCTGTCGTGTAGGTCTCTATATCTGGTCTTACACAAGGCTAAGGCGGTTTTGCGCCTGTCACCTTCCTTCTTGCTGAAGGTAGTATCTTCTTTTCATATTAACGAGGACATTGTCCTTCCTTCGCTATATCTGCGCCCGTCCCATCCTAAGGAGATTGCCTTGCATTCCTTGGATGTGGTTAGGGCTTTGCGGGTGTACCTGGCGACCACGGCCTCTTTTTGGAGGTCGGATGTGCTCTCTGTCGTGGTGGATGGGCCACGCAAGGGCTTGACTGCCTCTTCGGCCACCATTTCTCGATGGATTTGACAGACAGTGACCCGTGCGTATGACTTGCAGGGTCTTGAGCCCCCCTTTCCGGTCACGGCTCACTCTACCAGGGCGATTAGCACTTCCTGGGCTTTCCGACATCAAGTGTCGGTTTCTCAAGTGTGCAGAGCGGCTACATTGTCCTCAGTGCACACCTTTACTAAGTTTTACAAAGTTGATGTTTCATTATCCTCGGATGCTGCTTTCGGCCGCGAGGATTTGCAGGCCGCTGTGGGAGGTTCCTCCAAGACTTTGTGGAGCGTTCCCCCGTTGGGGTGAAATTTTGTTTTTGCATTACCCACCCCTCTTTTGACACTGCTTTGGGACGTCCCCAGGCGTAATGAAGAGATGCTGCATCCGTCAATGAACGAAAGAGAAAATAGGATTTTTTAACTCACCGTAAAATCCTTTTCTCTGAGTTCATTGACGGATGCAGCACCCACCCCTTTGTTTGGTTTGAGCTTGCACTGCTTGTTACGGACTGAAGACCTGGCTGGTGGGTGGGTTATACCAGGGAGGGCCTGTGTCTGCTTTTTAGCTGAATTGAAGTTCTGCCTAGTCCACTCCTAGTGAAAGGTGGCATAACCCCAGGCGTAATGAGGAGATGCTGCATCCGTCAATGAACTCAGAGAAAAGGATTTTACGGTGAGTTAAAAAACCCTATTTTCTGATTATGCTGTGAAATGTAGTTACCTGGGCATTCTAACACTTTGTATTTTAAAGCATTTACAGTTTCTGCTACTGACAACCCATCTTTAATCCACAGCAACATTTCATTTACAGACCAGGTGGTGGGCTTTGCCGAGTGGAAGAACTAGATTTATTTGTTTCAGGTACTTATATTGCGCCGTCAATTTACACAGCGCTTTATATATACATTGTACATTCACATCAGTCCCTACCCTCAAGGAGTTTACAATCTATGGTCTCTAACTCACATTCATACCTACTAGGGCCAATTTAGACTGGATCCAATTAACCTACTAGCATGTCTTTGGAGTGTGGGAGGAAACTGGAGTACCCAGAGGAAACCCACGTAGGCACAGGGAGAACATGCAAACTCCAGGCAGATAGTGTCGGGGTTGAGATTCGAACCAGCGACCCTTTTGCTGCTAGGTGAAAGTGCTAACCACTACACCACTGTGCCGCCTTTAACTATATTTTCCTTTACTCCTCCCCAGACCACTGGCTGACATATTGTCAGGAGCAAATACAGAAATTCATTAAAAGATAAAGAATTAATATGGCAATTACATTTTTAGAAAGAACATCTAGTCCAGCTGCACCCCATGATGGTTACAACTCTTGCTTTGCTAAGGCCTCAACCCAACTTTAACAATTTCACAAATTTGTATGTATAATGATACTTTTACCTTGCAAGTCTGCGTTAAAGGTTAAGTTTGCCTTTTACTAAAAAATAATAAATGCACATCTTTTTGCAGGTAAAAATGTGCATTTATTATTTTTTTTTTTTTAACTCTAAACCCTGTAAGGCATTGCACCTGTAAATAGGAGATCACAGGTGCAATGCCTGGACCCTGCAGACTCTCTCAGTACAGCTGTCTGCCCCTACCTCTGACATGGGCTGACAGTTACTGAATAGCAGGAGGAATCAATGGAATATGAGATTGCCTTCACAGCTCAGTTCATTGAGAACTACAAGCCTTCGGCCGCAAAGAACAACAGTACTTGTTCATTCATTCAAAGAACTTTGTGAATGAATGACGCGACCATGTAAGCCGAGCCCTGCGCGGCCATGTGTTTGAATTCTGAAAGCAGGTGCAGGGAGAAGATCTCCCATCTGTTACAGAGAGGGGGAACTGGGGAGGAGAGGAGGCAGGAGCTGGAACATGTTACATTTTTCACCCTAAACATGGGTGGACCGTGTAACCTGTTCCAAAGGTGAACTTACCTTTTTAAATTTCATAAAAATATATTTTTTATAAGACTGGTAATAGTGGGACGCAAGAGGCACCTCTGATTACACTGGTATGACTTTAAAGCAGACGGTATGGTATAAAACATTTTGCTTGTTGGTGTTCTAATTTTGCCTATCCTATGCTTCAAGTTATGTTGCAGGCAGTCTAGAATCCACTAGATCTAGTCTTGTGATAACATTCAAGACAAATATATCTTATTTATATTGTGTGTGGTTGAAAACAATTAATTGATGTTATCTCACAATAAAGTAGCACTGCCCACAGATAATATATGGGATTGCTTCAAAAGAAGGTATTTTGAATAACGCCAAATGTGATGATTTGGCTTTATATATAGATTTTTTTTCCTGTCGGATGTTATCTTCAAATGATAGATGTTGCAGTAATGTAAATAGCTGTCACCAGATGTTTTTGTTGCCATATAGCACCATAAACCTTTACTACATTCTTGCTTAAAGAATACATTTGTTCTCATAGTTCCTAATATTTTATTAGTGCTTTCTTTATTTTACATTCCAGGGCACTGGGTATTTTTTATTTCCATTATGATAAGGTTATTTTGCAGCCTTCTGGTGATTGGACACTGGCAAGAAAAAGGAAGCCACCCACCTCCTCCAGGCATAACCTCTTCCTGTTAGGCAAGGCTTCATTTTTTTTTTTAATTTTAGAAAAAAGGCTTTATTCAGATCCATTTTCCTATGGCTTTCTATGCTCAGAAGAAAGGTACCCAGACTCCACTCTAAACACATGAGGATGGTCTTTAACATTGCTGGTTGGCATGGGACCTTGCACAATGACATTTTGCCTTGTGGACTGGTAGGGCGTTAAACCAATCCAGATCAGTGATCCTCAGATAGGTCAAGTCCTTGAAGGCTTTTAGTGGCAGAGCCTGCTGTGATGGGTGAGGATTTGGAGTCCTGCAACATGAACCGGTGAGTGGTTAGTCCGTGTTGGTACCTTATACTATCTGCCCCTACTCCCCCCCCCAACTATGCCTCCTGGATGTGCTTGGTACGCTCAAAGCCACATGTGCAGTACAGCTGTGATTTCACATCACATTAGGGAGGACCGCTTTACTGCACAGATTGACCGTAATGAATGAGGAAAAGTTCTTCGGCTGCATACTGGAAGATTACAGGTGTCCACAGACCAGCAAAATATCCTGCAAGTAAAAAAGGCAAGTCCTATATTTTAAAAGGCCTGAATTGAGCTGGTGGGAGCAGCTTTACATCTGGCAATTGCAGCTGTTGGTGTGTTTCACAGCTTTAAGGCCTGTGCTCATCCCATGATGGGAGAGGGATTCTACTAGTGGAGATGCTAACTCAATCAGGAACCTGGAGGACTATCCAGGTGCTGTTAGCTTCTCAATGGATACCTGTGACCCTTTCACTGCCACTACCGTAAGGCTTATGGGGGTGGCAGCAGCAGGTTTTACACATACTCCACAAGTTTACTCACAAGCTGACTAATGAAAGCCAATTGGGTGCTATCCATGGAATCAGTAGATGCTCTATATATATATATATATATATATATATATATATAGCAAATGGCAAAGGTGAGAGCAAATATTTTTGGTTGACAATACATATTCACTTTGTCAAAATTCTATGGCACTTATTAATGGTTTATATGTATGATTTTTTTTTTTTTTTAATCAGTGTTCTACATATGAGTACCCTGCAATCCTCTTCCCTGGCTAATATATAGGCCTATGGATCTTGGTGGATTTATGTCTGGTTTAATCTGGCCACTTTGCAGTCTCAAAGTACAGTGGGTATTTAGTATGCCCCCCCTAAATATAGAGGCACACCCATGGGAGCCTGCACATTTGTGTTGCATGAACCCATGAGGTCAATAAGCCTCCTGCTTACTTCACTTTATTATATTGAATTGCGTGATATATAGAGATACACACACACACTATCTCACAAAAGTAAGTGCACCCCTCACATTTTTGTAAATATTTTATATCTTTTCATGTGACAACACTGAAGAAATGACACTTTGCTACAATGTAAAGTAGTACGTGTACAGCTTGTATAACAGTGTAAATGTGCTGTCCCCTTAAAATAACACACAGCCATTAATGCCTAAGCCGCTGGCAACAAAAGTGAGTACACTCCTATGTGAAAATGTCCAAATTGGGCCCAAAGTGTCAATATTTTGTGTGGACACAATTATTTTTCAGCACTGCCTTAACCCTCTTGGGCATGGGGTTCACCAGAGCTTCACAGGTTGCCACTGGAATCCTTAATGACGACATCAGAGCTAGTGGATGTTGGGGACCTTGCGCTCCTCCACATTCCATTTGAGGATGCTCAAAGGGGTTTACGTCTAGAGACATGCTTGGGCAGTCCATCACCTTTACCCTCACCTTCTTTAGCAAGACAGTGGTCATTTTGGAGGTGTGTTTGGGGTCGTTATGTTGGAATACTGCCCTGCAGCCCAGTCTCTTAAGGGAGGGGATTATGCTCTCCTTCAGTATGTCACAGTACAAGTTGACATTCATGGTTCCCTCAATGAACTGTAGCTCCCCAATGCCGGCAGCAGTTATGCAGCTCCAGACCATGACACTCCAACCACCATGCTTGACTGTAGGCAAGACACACTTGTCTATGTACTCCTCACCTGGTCGCCACCAAACACACTTGATACTATCTGAACCCAATAAGTTTATCTTGGTCTCATCAGCCCACAGGACATGGTTCCAGTAATCCATGTCCTTAGTCTGCTTGTCTTCAGCAAACTGTTTATGGGCTTTCCTGTGCACTATCTTTAGAAGAGGTTTCCTTCTGAGACGACACCCATGCAGAACAATTTGATGCAGTGTATGGTCTGAGCACTGACAGGCTGACCCCCCCAACCCTTCAACCTCTGCCGCAATGCTGGCAGCACTCATACGTCCCATTTCCCAAAGACAACCTCTAGATATGACGCTGAGCATGCGCACTGAACTTCTTTGGTCAACCTTGGTGAGACCTGCTCTGAGTGGAACCTGTCCTGTTAAACAGCTTTATGATCTTGGCCACCGTGCTGCAGCACAGTTTCAGGGTCTTGGCAATCTTTATGTAGAGCAACAATTCTTTTTTTCAGATCCTCAGAGAGTTCTTTGCCATGAGGTGACACTGCATCTCATGGCAAAGAACCGCCGCACACTGCATCAAATTGGTCTGCATGTCTGGCATCCTAGACGGAAACTCCTTCTAAAGATGATGCACAAGTAAGCCCGCCAACAGTTTGCTGAAGACAAGCAGACTAAGGACATGGATTACTGGAACCATGTTCTGTGATCTGATGAGACCAAGGTAACTTGTTTGGTTCAGATGGTGTCAAGTGTGTGTGGCGGCAACCAGCTAAGGAGTACAAAGACAAGTGTCTTTCCTACAAGTCAAGCATGGTGGTGGGAGTGTCATGGTCTGGGGCTGCATGAGTGCGGACGGCACTGGGCGCTACAGTTTTGAGGGAATCGTGAATGCCAACATGTACTGTGACATACTGAAGCAGAGCATGAATCCATCCCTTCAGAGACTGGGCCGCAGGTCAGTTGCCCTACATAAAGATGGCCTAGGCTATAAAAAGATTGACAAGACACTGAAACAGAGTTGCAGCATGGTGGCCAAGACCATACAGCTGTTTAATGGGACAGGTTCCACTCAGAACAGGCCTCACCATAGTTGACCAAAGAAGTTGAGTGCATGTGCTCAGTGTCATATCTAGAGGTTGTCTTTGGGAAATAGACATATGAGTGCTGCCAGCATTGCTGCAGAGGTTGAAGGGGGGGGGGGGGGGGTCAGCCTGTCAGTGGTCAGATCATACACTGCATCAAATTGATCTGCATAACTATTGTCCCAGAAGGAAGCCTCTTCTAAAAGATTATGCACAAAAAAGCCCGCAAACAGTTTGCTGAAGACAAGCAAACTAAGGACATGGATTACTGGAATGATATAAACTTATTTGGTTCTGATGGTGTCAAGCATGTGTGGCGGCAGCCAGATGCGGAGTACAAAGACAAGTGTGTCTTGCCTACAGTCAAGCATTGTGGTGGGAGTGTCATGGCCTGGGGCTGCATGAGTGCTGCTGGCACTGGGAGATACAGTTCATTGAGGGAACCATGAGTGCCAACATGTACTGTGGCATACTGAAGCAGAGCATGGACCCCTCCCTTCGGAGACTGGGCTGCAGGTCAGTATTCCAACATAACGACCCCAAACGCACTTCCAAGACGACCACAGCCTTCCTAAAGAAGCTGAGGGTAAAGGTGTAAGACTGGCCAAGCATGTCTACAGACCTAAACCCTATTGAGCATCTGTGGGGCATCCTCAAATAGTAGGTGGAGGAGCCCAAGGTCTCTAACATCCACCAGCTCCGTGATGTCTCCATGGAGGAGTGGAAGAGGACTCCAGTGGCAACCTGTGAAGCTCTGGTGAACTCCATGCCCAAGAGGGTTAAGGCAGTGCTGGAAAATAATGGTGGCCACATAAAATATTGACACTTTGGGTCCAATTTGGAAATTCGCACTTAGGGGTGTGCTCACTTTTGTTGCCAGTGGTTTAGACATTAATGGCTGTGTTGAGTTATTTTGAGGGGACAGAAAATTTACACTGTTATACAAGCTGTACACTCACTACTTTACATTGTAGCAAAGTGTCATTTTGTAATTTCCTCAGTGTTGTCACATGAAAAGATATAATAAAATATTAACAAAAATGTGAGGGGTGTACTCACTCTTGTGAGATACTGCATATATATATATATATATAATTCAATATTTTTGTATGTATTTAATTATTTATAATGTAATATCTTCTTTTCAATTATAGTACATTATATATAGTACATACCCTGTACAGTACTTCATGAGTCTCCTGAAGTAGCCATAGTTCTGGTGAAACATGTTGAGCAGAAACGACTGTACTTATGAAATGACCGCAAGAAAATGGTTATTGATTTTAACCACTTCAGCCCCTGAAGGATTTGCTCCCTTAATGACCGGAACACTTTTTGCAATTGGGCACTGCGTTGCTTTAACTGACAATTGCGCAGTCGTGCAACACTGTACCCAAACAAAATTGACATCCCTTTTTCCCCCCACAAATAGAGCTTTCTTTTGGTGGTATATGATCACCTCTGCGGTTTTTACACTTTTGCTATAATAAATATAAAAATACAAACTTATTCATCAGTTTAGGCCAATATGTATTCTACATATTTTTGGTAAATAAAATCGCAATGAGCATTTGATTGGTTTGCACAAAAGTTATCGCATCTACAAACTATGGGAATAGATTTGGCATTTTTTTTTTTTATTGGTAATGGAGACGATCTGTGATTTTTATCAGGACTGCGATATTGTGGCAGACAGATTGGACATTTTTGACACTTTTTTTAGGACCACTAACATTTATACAGCGATCAGAGCTAAAAATAGCCACTGATTACTGTATAAATGTCACTGCCAAAGAAGGGGTTAACACTAGGCGCGATCAAGGGGTTAAATGTGTTCCCTCAGAGTGTTAACTATGTGGGGGCTGGGCTGGCAGGGGCATGACAGATCTCACTGTTCCCGAATACAGGAAACAGTAGATCTCTGTCATGTCCCCTTACAGAACGGGGAACCGCCGAGTTTACATTGGCGGTTCCCTGTTCTACCTCTGTATTAGGTGATCGCGTGTCGCCGGCAGTCTGCCCGACCTGCGGGCACTAGAGCACACCGCCGGCCTACCCGCAACTGCGCGAGTTGCCCTATATATACACACGGCAATTCACGCAGAGCTGCCGCATTGCAGCAGTGATTGTATGTGAGCCGATCAGGAAGTGGTTAAAACAGTATATCTTTTAATTTTGATACAAAATACAATAAAATGAATGTGTTTTATATAATTTGGGTATGCTACACTCAAGCGCTCACTCCAACAATTCAAAACTGTCTCACTGCTTTGCAAGACTTTGCTATAATTTGGGTATGCATCTAAGTTTTGTGTCGTTTTTTATTTGTAACTTGGCCATTTGTTAACGATGGACAGAGGTGGCTCCAGGCTTTGTGAGGTCTTAGGCAAAACTTAGATATGAGGCCCCACTCATAATTGGAAAAATAATTAAAGTGATAAAAATTAACTATATTAGGAGGTTACAGTATAGGGGGAGGGTAAGTGGACAGAGTACAAGGGGGAGCAGGAGGGCACAGCACGAGGAGAGGGTAAGTGGGCACAGTACAGGGGGCAGGAGGATACAGTACAGGGGGGGGGGCAAAAGGGCACAGTACAGGGGGTGGGTAAGTGGACACCGTACAGGGGGTAGGAGGG
>BLSH010436056.1:0-16532 GCA_018402905.1 Glandirana rugosa
CAGTGTGAGTGGAAACCACTTCGTTAGCGTGTATTGCTCACATGTTTAATGCATGTGACAACCTATTCGTGTTGATATCTCTGTCCTTGACTGCTTGAAGCAGCAGGATTCGTTGTCACGTTCATTTGTATCTTCTCTTTGAGGAGATTGAAGCTGATCGTTTGCCTGGGAAGCCCCCGAGACTGCATATTGCCAGAATAGGTCACCCCTCATTGGGACAGTGGACACATTCCTTAGAGTGTATTGACCACAGTCTTATTGAACGTTACAACCTGTTAGCTGTCATCTTCTTTATCCTTGGATGCTTGAACAAAGCAGTATTCTTGCAGTCATGTTTATCCCTAATCACTATTAGTAAGCAGCTGAACAGGATTGGTTTGCCTGGAAAAAAGGCTTGGAGACTGTTCAATGTCGGAACAGGTAACCCCTTCACAGAGCGATTGGAAACACACCTCTAGAGTGTATAGACCATGTGCTTAAACAAATGTGACAGCCTGTTAAGGTGTTGCCATCCTTACCCTTGTCTGCTTGAACCAACAGGCTTCATATATCACATTCATGTGTATCCTCTCTTGGAAGAATCTGGAGAGAGTTGATTTTCCCACAGTGTGAGTGAAAACAACCCCTTTAGGCTCAGTTTCCACTAGTGCAACTTGTCATGCGACTTAGGACACAGTCGCATGACAATCCATTGATCTCAATGGCACCCGTTCCCATCTGTGCGACTTTGAAATCTGCGACTTTGAAAAGGTGCCTGCACCACTTTGATGCAACTTTGGAATCACACCAGTGGAAATGTAGCCCAAGATATATAGGTGTCGTCAAGAAACATACAGTGCTTTGCCTGCCAAGGCATGGGTGGCACAGGACCAGCTTAAGGCCGTGCTTGATGCCTGTCAACTGGAGGGACTGATTCACACTACAGCGATCCGACTTGCGAAGGGGACCCCAGCGTGGCCTGCAAGCGACCCCTGAACTAGAAGTCAATGTATGCCATCTGAAGTCGCCCCAAAAGTCGTACAGGAACCTTTTTCCAAGTCGGAGCGACCTGAGTCACTCTTATTAGAATGGTTCCATTGCATTGCATGGAGGCAACCCGTCAGGCGACTCAAGTCGCCTGACAAGTCGCGGCAGTGTAAACTTCTCTAATGGAAAAAAGGCCATAGTTAATTTTTCATACACAATACACCTGAAAGAAAAACTACTTGAACGGTGCCCCTTACCTCCTTAGCAAGGCCTGGCTACCAGGAAGAGTTGATGCTCATGGCTTAGCAATATAAGCAAATGGCTTTCAGCAAGCTGGCAGAAAGACAAGGTAACCATACATAGTCTTACTGCAAAGGACCTCTTGACCTCACTCATACCTGATAAACAGGATACTAAGCAAGAGTCATTAGACAATTAAATATATCAAAGTTACGCAACTACTTCAAATGAGAGCCCTGTGGCTTGATAAAGCATTTCAAAACAAAACGTTTTCATGCAATTGGAATTAGCTGGTTAGGCAATAATCCTCTAAGGGGTTAACCACAGCTAAGGGTGGCTGACACAGTCGGTTCTTAGACCTGACATTAGTACCAGGTGCTTAATTAAACAAACTCAACTATGCCAGAAGCAGGACAAGTATAAAAAAGCTTGTTCAAGACAGAAAAATGGCAGGATCACAATAATATTCAACAAAGTTTACCTATAGCTAGTACAGTTTTTTTTTTTAAAGTAGAGTGAGGCTGGCATACACTACACATCTCTCCAACCTCTCCCAAATCCACCTTCAACCATGCAGTGCAAGGGTGTGCCTGATTCCACCCAAATTACATGGGTTATGTTTGATCTCACACTACATGGTTTTGGAAACCTAAGGAAAGCCGAACAAGAAGTGCACAGTGCAAGGCCTGTCCCCCACCCCAATAGCCAACATGCAGCCAGCCAGGTGCCCACATTCCACTGCAAGCTGCTGTGGAACTCAGACATCCCAGCTGCCATATTGGGATCTGTACAATCTAGAGAAACATCCCTGAACAAAGGAAGATGCATTACAGACAAAAAAAGGTAAAATCAGCCGTACAGAGAGAGCACAACATGTCATGCCCCCTGCTAATAACAGATCTAACACACCATAGGATGCATGGACTTGCCCGGGCACCAGGGTGCTCCTACAGGAGAGGGTTTACCTCTGTCAGCCCTCCACCTGCGAAGCAAGGCGGGAGAGGTAGGAATCTTCAATACTTATCACTTCATTGTAGAATCATAGTGGTGTTGTCTCTGGAGCGAGGACAAAAAAGGAACGTTGGGGTATAGGGTGGCCCGCCTTTTATTCATTTAGTGGGTTGTCCTATGGGGGTCAGAGGGGAGGACCTGACCCATACGTAGGCTGACATGATGAGCTCCAGGAAATACAGTTTCAGGGTCTTGGCAATCTTTTTTAGCCTAGGCCATCTTTATGTAGAGCAACAATTCTTTTTTTCAGATCCTCAGAGAATTCTTTGCCATGAGGTGCCATGTTGAATTTCCAGTGACCAGTATGAGAGTTTGAGAGTGATAACACCAAATTCAACACACCCTACCCCCATTCACACCTGAGACCTTGTAACACTAACAAGTCACATGTTAGTGAGGGAAAATGGCTAATCGGGCCCAATTTGGACATTTTAACTTAGGGGTGTACTGACTTTTGTTGCCAGCGGTTTAGACATGAATGGCTGTGTGTTGAGTTATTTTGCAGGGACAGCAAATTTACACTGTTATACAAGCTGTACACTCACTATTTTACATTGTAGCAAAGTGTCATTTCTTCAGTGTTGTCACATGAAAAGATATAATAAAATATTTACAAAAACGTGAGGGGCGTACTCACTTTTGTGAGATACTGTATATCACTAGTATGATACAGTATATGTGATTTGTTAGGGACACTAATTTGGTTTGTACATAGTTTTTCTAGTCTAGGTTACATGCAGAAGATAATCTGATTTGCAAAGCACACTGCGGGTTCAGATTTGACGAATTGTTGATGAATTTAATCCTAGTGTCTTTGAACATCAATAAGGAAGCTTGTGGACCTTTTTCTTTATGCAGCATAGGCAATCTTTATACAGAGGTTACCCCTGGTCTAGTGCTGTACATAGTTGACTAGGGATGGTTGATCACTGTTGATCCCTCCAATATAATACTGGTAATAGGCATGTCTACAAAGTCTATTTTATTGTATAAACATTTATTTGTGAACAGGATTGCACAGTTGTGAAGTTCTTCCTGCATAACAGCCCTCTAATATTTATGGTCACAGCATATGCCCATCCAATATTTGAATGACTGTGTCACCTTTAACCGGTTCCAGTTAGCCTCCATTAAAGATTCAAGTCCCAACCTTTTCATGTTTATTTCAAAGATCCAAATGTGTATGCACCAGTTAATTCTGAGCAATTCCATTAGTCAATATCCATATTCATTTCTGTATCTCCTGATTTGGCAATCAATCCTAGGTCTCCTGAGAAGGTAACTAATACAGAGTAATATTGTGCAATCAACCCGAAGTTAATACACAAAAGTAAAGAATGAAAATGGGCTTTGGCATATATATAGCACATACTGTGTACACAACCAACATGTAAAGCCCACTACAGGACTAATGTATTGTATAATTCCTGGCTTGCTTCAATAATATAGAAAGATGCACAATGTGTATGAGCTGTAGTGATATGTTAATATAGCAGTACTGTTAATAAAGCGGGCTGGCAATGAAAGAATGGTAAATAGCAGGTTACCCCAGATAAAACACATTGTTAAAAACAATTATTGCTGCATGCTTAGAATTGCCAGATTACCAACCAAGGCTAAGACTATATATAAAACATTCTGAATATTGTGCATATTTCTGGTAATTCCTTCCTTAGAATATATGATTTAAAACTGGTATTTATTTCTATATTGGACTATAACTTTGGATAGGAAGATTTATGTTCATCCAAGGAAATTTCTTTTCTCAACACAATATAGTCATTTCAGTATGCTAGCCATTCTTATTAGACACGTAAAATATTGATTGCCCAAAATACTATATTTATACACCAATAGGATTTCATCTCTATGCTTCCACTATACAGACACTCCTCACTTAACAACCTACCTGTTTAATAACTTATGACCAACTCTCTGACCAGTTGGTATTGTTTGCTGCATAAAAACTTTGGTCGTGGAAACAGCAGTACACAGTAGACTGCTGTATAAACATTTATAAATATACTAAAAATGTTATACATGGTGCAAAAATGAAATTAAAACAATATTTAAAGATGGTTGACACAAACTCTCTACCAGTCCAGTATGCATGAAATATTGGTAAGGTCAGAGCGCATGCGCGCGAGCTCCAAGATGGACGTCTGAGCCCGGAGCTCCGCACCACCTCGGCCGACTAGCGCTCATCCTGCCGACACTGAGCACCCAGGACGACCCTGCCAGGGGGATTCTAGCCCCTAAGGTCCCAGGGCACCTTGCCAGATGCAGAGCTCATCCACAAGAAGGGATAAGGCTTTTCTCGGAAGCTGTTAAGGTGTACGAAGATGTACCAAGATGGCCGCGGCTTCACCGTGCGACCAGGCCGCAAACGGGCCCCAGATCTCGAAAAAGGTACTCTCTCCAGCTACTCTTTCCTTTCCCCCTACCTCTCAGGGGGACACCCAGCAACCTCAACTCCCCTCACCAGCATCCACCGAATCGTTGCTGGATCAAGCCATGGGGAACTACAATCAATCCCCCCCTGGACCCTCCCCGGCCCACTCTCAGCTAACCTTCTCCCCCAACACACCAGGCCTAGATTCTGCTTTTCAGGCCCAGGATTTATTTTCCAAACTATCAGACCTGACTGATAAAGGTCTAGCTCAGACAGCTGCTAAGATCACGGGAGATATCAAAACAGACTTCCATAGCCTGGGAATGAGAATGGAAGCCATTGAAAATAAACTGGACATTATTGTCTCCAGAGCCAATCAGAATTCAGCCCATATCCAGGTCCTACAGGACCAGCTAGACACTGCCCTTTCCAAAATTGATGAATTGGAGAACAGATAGAGGAGATACAATTTTAGGATCAGGGGCTTGCCCGAAGCAGTTACTGACATCCCGGTAGTAGTCCATGAAATAATTAAAGAGGTAATTCCCAACATCCCACAACACCGTCTGAAGTTGGACAGGGTTCATAGAGCTCTAGGCCCCCCCAAGGAAAGACGGACCACCCAAAGACATTATTGTCAAACCTCATTTCTTCACGGTTAAAGAGGAAGTTATGAAAAAAGCTTGTTCCCTCCCACAATCCTTTGCAGAGGAAATAAGATTCAAATCTTTGCAGATCTCTCCCCAAAGACGATCCAATGCAGAAGGACCCTCAAGCCTCTTTTAACAGTCCTCTCCCAAAAGGATATAAAGTACTGGTGGGCATACCCCTTTGCAGTAAAGTTCTCCGTCAAAGGCAAAACCTATTCCTTCTCTAGCTTCCCTGAAGGTGAAAAAATCCTCCTTGACCTTAACCTCATATCCCAAGAAATGGCTATGGATTACTCCGCATCCTCTGCTGGAACTGCTAAACGACTGACTCCTACTAGCCCTGTGACTTCTCTCTGGAACCAGACCAGGACCAAGAAATCCAAGGACAATAGACCCCCTTGAAACGCTTCCCAAGTTCACCTAGGCATACAAATCCTTACAATTTTATTATTTCCTTGTTTCCCCCTCTCGGAACACTGGGGCCTCAGTCCCCTATCTCAACAAGGAAGACTTCTCCTCCTTCCATTTCTGGAAGGAACCAGGAATTGTTTGTTATTTCACACATAACTGTTTTAACGTGTTTGCATTGCATTTCTTAGGTACCTAATATGGTTTTTTGATTCTCTTGAGGGGTTCTCCCTTCCCCTCTGGACTTTTCCCACCAGGGGAGGAGGGATTTCCCCCAGACTACAGGACCTGGTTTGCTTACATACACTAGGCTTCCGCTTTTTTATTTTATTTTGTTTTTGTTTTCCCTTTTTACTTATTGTTGTTCTGACCACAAACGTGGTCCATTCAAAGTCCTGGAACAGTTTGTCTTATACAGCCGCCGGCCGAGGTGGTGTTTATGTGACTCTCCCATCCCCCAGTCTCAACTTTCTTGATGCTGCGGGATCGGATGTTTTCCCCCTTCCAGGGGCTAAACAACTATTGGTGTTTGGTTGGAGGGACTTGTTCTTCCCCTCCATCCTGCAGGCCTCTTTCGAGGCTCCCTCTTCCTTCTCTGCATCTTCTGTTTCTCCCCCCCATTTTAACCTTTTCTTCTTCTCTGTTCAGTCTATAGGGTCTACATATTTCTGCAGCCTCTCACCGAACGGTCATCTGGGAGGTCCTTTCTTGGGAATGCAAAGCCAGGGATTCCCCTAGGGTAAGTGTCACTGTTACTTATCCAAACATAGCTCTCCCAATTACTTACCATGGCCCAACCTAAGACCACACCACAACATATGAAAATAGCTTCCCACAATACCCAAGGATTAAATTCCCCGATCAAAATTAGAAAAATCTTTGATACCTATTGCTCGCTCAAAATTGATATCGTTCTAATTCAGGAAACCCACTTTCCGTCAAACTACAATCCCAAATTCCTACATGCCCACTTCCCCACCTTTTTCTTATGCAATGCAAAAGACAAAACCAGGGGGGTTGCCCTCTTATTCTCCAAACACTGTAACTTTACCCTACAAAATACATAGATCCCGAAGGTAGATTCCTATTAGTGAAAGGGACTATGGACAACCAACTTTACACCTTTGTCTCGTATTACGCTCCCAATAAGAGCCAAACCAATTTCTTCCTATCCTTACTCAAGACTATCTCTCCACTGGCCGAAGGGAAAATAATAATAGGGGGGGACTCAAATATTGCTTTCGATTACAGTCTGGACAAATCCAGACCGCTCTCGGCACAACTCACTTGCCCAACCAAAGCTAGCCTGAAAATAGCAAAGCTCATTCACGCACATGGCCTCACAGACCTTTGGAGAGAGCTCAATCCAACAAAACGGGACTATACCCATTTCTCTAGGCCCCACCTTTCTTACTCCAGAATCGACCATTTATTAATTTCCCCTAACCTTCTACCTGACGCTACAAAAGCTCACATAATAGACACAGTCTCCTCTGATCACTCCATTGTGACCGCTCTATTTACCAGAGGTCCCAGAAGACCCCCCCAGGGGCCTTGGCTCCTTAATGAATCAATTCTAAGCGACCCAATCAGAGCTTCTGAAATAGAAACATTTATTAAAGATTATTTTACATTAAATGATGGGGGAGAGGTCTTGGCGGAAACCCTCTGGATGGCTCACAAAGCTACCGTTAGGGGGAAAATAATCCAACTAGCTGCCCAAATCAAGAAGGAAAGGACCGCCAACAGAAAAAGACTAGAGAAATCTTACTCCTCTTTGAAACATAAACATAAGAAGTTGAGATGAACTTGGCCCTGACCGCCCGAGCAGAAAAATATTATAGATGGAGTGGAGCTAAATTCTACTCACATAAAGACAAAATGGGGCCCCTGTTAGCCTCAAAACTGTCCCCGCGTCCCAAAGTGCTAGCCCTACCCAAAATAAAAATATCGGGACAACCCCCCACGTCCAACCCCGACAAAGTCCTGAAAGCCTTCCAGGAGTTTTACTCCCGGTTGTACAGTCCCACCAAAATGGAGGCTCAATCAGGCGCTAGCGCCTTCCTTGATGAAATCTCCCTTCCCTCCTTATCCACAGATCATAAAAACCTTATGAAAGCAGAGTTCTCAGTGGAGGAGATGTTGGAGGTTATTGGGGGCCTGAAGACAGGCTCCGCCCCAGGACCAGACGGCTTCTCTATAGCCTATTATAAAACTTTCGCTGGAACACTTGCCCCATACCTTACTAAGTTCTTCAATTCCAAAACTAATGGGAACCCCTTAGACTCTCATCTAAACACAGCTTTTATCTCAGTCATCCCCAAACCAGGGGAAAACCCCGAAGATGTCAGCAATTATTGGCCAATCTCCCTTATAAATAATGACCTAAAAATTATGACTAAAATCCTTACAAATAGATTGGCCTCCATTATAGACCAATACATACACAAAGACCAAGTGGGATTTATCCCAGGGAGACAGGGTCCCGATCAAATTAGAAGAGCTATAGACCTAATTTTCCTACTACGCTCCAACTGGGATGAAGGTCCCAAACAAAAGGGGATGATCTTGTCATTGGACCTCCAAAAGGCCTTTGACTCCGTCTCATGGCCTTATATATTTCAAGTACTGGGGAAATGGGGCTTCAGGGAGAGATTTCTAGGGATCTTAAGGGCACTCTACTCCTTCCCTAAGGCTCAAATTAGACTCAGGGGTTTTTACTCAGACTCCATTGACATCGCTAAAGGCACGAGGCAGGGGTGCCCCCTCTCCCCTCTTGTCTTCGCCATAGCCATAGAATCCCTGGCTATTGCAATTCGCTCCAACCCGGACATTCTGGGAGTCCAATGTGGCCCTCAGATGCACAAATGCGGTCTATTCACAGATGACATTCTGCTCTTCCTGACGTCCCCACTGACCTTCATCCCTAATCTCTGTAAGGTTCTCGATAAATTTGCTCACATTTCTGGCCTCTCAGTTAATTTTAATAAGTCATAAGCTTTGAACACATCTCTCCACCCAGATCTGGTCTCCCACCTGAAAAGCACCTTTAGATTCCTCTGCAGTGAATCCACCATAAATTACTAAGGGATTACCTTAACTTCCAAAGTGGAACTTCTTTATGAAGCAAACTTCCCCCCAACATACAAAAAATTAAACCAGGACATGCAAGAATGGGCTAAGGGGAATCTCTCTTGGTTCGGCAGGATTCATTCCATAAAAATGACATTACTTCCCAGACTGTTATACCTGTTTAGGGCTCTCCCAATAGCTATCAGGAAAGATCACCTTAAAACCTTCCAAAGTAGAATCATCAAATTTGTTGGGGAGGGAAGGGGTACAGACTGCCCCAAAAAACTCTTTTCTACCCAAGTAAGAAGGAAGGGCTGGGACTCCCAAGACTGCTTTGGTACTACCAAGCAGCCAGACTCGCACAATTATCAATGATCTACGCTAGACTACAAAAACCCGACTGGATTTCGATAGAGAGGCAAGCAGCCCCTTCATACACCCTTGACTTTTTACTCTGGACACCTCCCAGCGAGCGCCCGCCGATCCTCTCTCCCATACTCTCCCAATCCCTATCCCTTTGGGATAAACTTAAGGCTCTCCCCTCCTTAGTCTCTAAAGCATGCCCTATGGTCCACATCTTTCACAACCCGAGCTTTCCCCCTGGTTTAGATATCAAATCCTTCAAATGGTGGCTAGACAAAGGTATGTTCCGCACTGGCCATTACTTCACTGCTTCTGGCCCCATCACTAAGACTTTTTGCATCAAAAATCTAGATTTACCAGCAAGTGAACACTTCCGTCTCCAACAAATTCTCCACTTCACTCATAAATTATGGCACAATAAACCTAACCCCCCAGATTTCACAGACTATGAAACCTGGTGCGGCCACCAAGCGATACAAAGGGGTGGCATTTCAACAATTTACCTTTCCTCGCCAAACCCAGCACCAAACTACCCCATATGTCAGGTTGGGAGGGTGAGTTGAGCAGGGAGTGGAGCCTGGAGACTTGGCAACTTGCACAGGGCAAAGCAATCAAAGGCCTGATTAACATATCTCTGATGGAAGCTTCCATCAAAGTGATGACCAGATGGTACTTAACCCCCTCCAGACTAGCCTCAATGTTTGCTTCCTCTAACCCCTTATGTTTCCGCGACTGCCAGATCAGAGGAACTATGTCCCATATCTGGTGGGAATTTCCCAGAATCAGGACCTTCTGGAAACTGGTATTCAACCTTATTTTTAAGGTCACCTCGCACCAGATACCCAGGACTCCAGCAACGGCTTTGCTTGGCCTTGACTTCCCCACTGTCCCTAAGCTTGCTCGTAACCTCATCGGCTTCATTCTTCTAGGTGCTAAAATGACCATTGCAAAAGCATGGAAACAGCCAAAAGTTTATTTCGCAGCAGTGAAAAATAAAATCTCATGGATTATGGGCCAGGAGAAATTAGCAAGCTCACTGGCAGATAATAGGAAGAAATTTGGGGCTACCTGGGAACCCTGGGCACAATTTTTGGGTATATCACTGATTCCAAGCCCTCCCTAAGACTGTTTCCACCTAAATGGATTCTGTAGACTGCCAACCCTACCTTTCTCCCCTCACTCTCCTCCTGTCTTCCCTCCTTCCTCCCTCCTTTCTCTCTCCCTTCCTCCTATCTTATTATTTTTTTCTCAAGCATAAGGGCATGTAAGATAAAAGCTCCTCCTGATGCTTACAGCTCTTTGGCCTATCAATGTTGGGTGTTGAATACTACTTTAATTTTTTGTTCTCCAGATAGCTCAGTGATTGACTGAAACCCTCTGGGCACGGTCCCCTCCCAACAAGACAGTTGGAGTGCTGATGGCCCACTGGGTCTTTGTCTCTCCCTGACCAGCCCAAAACTCTATGTTTTATTTTCTATGGTCATATCCTTTTTCGCTGCCAGGTGTTACCTGGATCCATTGGCCCCTCCGGCACTTCAGTCTGAAAAATTCTCGTAAGTACAGTTCAGACGTTTATTTACACCCAAGGTAGTAACCTCCTTCTCAGAAGAATAGCTTTCAGCCTGGTCTCATCCGACCGATGGAACCTTGCCGTTTGCATATTAGGGGGGGCGCTGGGTTCTCCTCACCTGCAACTTGTTCCCGTTAGGGGCAGGTGGGAGGTCTCAGGTGCCTCCAATCCGAATCAGTTGTTTGATTCTCATGAAAGGTAGAGACTAGCATATGAGTCCTTCATTTCGCCGAATCTGTTCTGCTTTATTAAATATGTACATGTTTTATACCTAACTGTTGGGCTTCTGATGACAGTATTATATGTTCTCGCAAGCCACATGTTTCTTAGGCCTTTGGAGATCGCCTTAATTATGTGCCACTGTAACATTTGTATTTTGAACCTTTCTAATAAAAACTATTGAAAGAAATATTGGTAAGGTGCTGCTCCTCACTTAGTGACCAATTCACCTAATGAGCTGGTCATAAGAACAGAACTCAGCGATTCAGTGAAGAATGTCTGTATATTGTGTGCAGTATATTCACCTATACAATATACTTTTAACTACTTTGAAAAATAAATACAGCACCAGAGAGACAACTGCATAACTGCACAACTGCATAAGTATAAAGCTAAGTTGCTTTGGAGTCATTTTGCTTTCAGTTTATACTTTTCCTTGTACTTTACTGCTTCAAACAGACTGAGCTTTTGTCACTGACAAGCAAAATTCAAGGAATTCCCAGTACAGAATAGGGTCATTTCACTTGCAATCGTCTTTGAGAAGTGAGCAGAAAGCTAAATAGATGTGACATTTTCTAACAGTAATACAGTCTGCACATTGTCTGCAATCATTTTACCTTATAATTGCAAATGAGTGAACAATTAAAAACTGCCACCAATGGAAATTCACCTGATCAACTCCCAAGATCCAATCCGCTGTGTTTTTTATTTAGAGACTCACATTTCACTTTGTTGGCAGATTGTGAAATTCACATGAAAAATTAACATCAACAGATAATTATCACCATGCTACTATAGTGTCTTAACTTTTCTGTGTGTGGTGGGGAAGGGGTTAAATGCTCTTGTGTACCATCTATCTTCTATTTCCTCACCAGTTTCCCAGTTTTCCCTGCAGATGGAATGTATCCTCATTGTGAGTTACCACCGCCTTGCTTCACAGTGTTAGCTTTCTGCAACACTTTGCATCCATGTGAAAAGGTCAAATATAACATTTTGGATTTAGTAGCTATTGCAAAAATATGATTATTACTTTTTAAATGTTATAATTATTTCTGATAGGGTCAAAGGCTGAAGGAGAATATTCAAACATTGGGACTTTGCTATGAATATATAATGGTTCAGGAAGGTTGGTCTTCACCATGAATTTCCCAAACAGGGCAAGTGAGAGTGTAAGCAAGAAGTTAGATTTACATAGAAAAGGGTTTCTGTTAAAGTGTTTGTTAACCTAAAAGAAAAAAAGAGGGAGTGCGCATGCGCTGGTGGGACGTGATGGACGCTTAAGTGCAGAGCTACGTCCCGCTCCGTCCTTCCAGCCCGCCAGCAGCTTCAAAGGGGACCGATACCCCCCTGTTTGAGAGCCCCAGATAGCGGAGGACCCCGGCCGGACCCCCCAAGGACCCGCGGGTCCACCCAAACAGCGCGGGAGGCCCCGCCAGACACCGCCGGATACAGCTGGAAATCAAGGCCGCGGCTGCGGCCTGTAGACGTGCGGAGGCCCCGCTGCTCTGCAGGGACAGCTCAGGGGTCTGTGATCTCCCCAGATTCTACCTCACGGCAGAGGGCACCTCTGGAGCCACCCCTCCAGTGACACCAGCCGCCTTCAGTGACCACCACAGCTACTGCTGGTAAGAGGGATTTGAGTTGTGAGGGGATCTAGCGGCTGCGGCCTATAAAGTTCCTGGGGCCTTTACGGATCTCAACAGCAGCCTTGATCATAGGGGAGCCCCCCTCCTTGAACCCGTGGTCTTAGTAGGGGTTCAGATTTAGCTTCCTGGAAGCAGGGGTGGTCTGGACCTGGTCTCCCCAACTTAACCTTGGCTCTTACTACCAGCCAGGTCGGTCGCTGGTGGGCTCCCTCCTGAAGGGGGTGAAGAATCCTTTTGAGCCCTGATATAGTTGGCTCTTTCCCTGGTCTCCTGCTTGCTCCCCCTGGGCCTCATCTGACTGTTCTTAGCAGCCTCTCCCCATCTCATCCCACACTGAGGGGATTACAGTCCACAATACCAAATCATGTATGCAGCAGAAGTCAGAAAGGACTTATCTAAACACCTGGGCTTCACCGATCAGTACTCCAAAAACTCTCTGGGGCCCCCCGGTGCTCAACCTGCCCAAGGGGACTCCACAGAGGACATGAAGGCTGGGGTGGAGGGAGGATCGCAGGTTTACCCCTGTCAGGGACCTCCTGTCCCCGAAGGCATTAACCCCCAGGGTCCTTCTCCAGCCTCTACGGTCTCCCTCCTGGAGAGGACTCTGGACGAGATGATTGCCTTCCCGATCGGGGACCGGGCTTCTGTTCCGGACATTCCAGGAGTCTTGGGTTCCCCTTCTCCGACTTTGCATTCCGATTTAAGGTTTATGATGGAAACATTCTCCAAAATGCTCTCCAAATGCCTTGCCCAGACAGCTTCCCAAATAACTTCCACTATTCAAACGGACCTTCAGAATCTAGGCTCCAGAATTGATGTCATCAGGCAAAGGACAGACCAAACAATAGCCAGAGCGAACCAAAATACAGCTCGCATTCAAGACCTACAAGATCTGCTGGACATAGCCCTTTCCAAAATTGAGGACCTAGAAAACCGTTCTCGCAGGTATAATTTTAGGATCCGGGGGCTCCCAGAATCCATCACTGAGGTGCAAAGCACAGTCCGCTCCTTTATTAAAGAAATAATTCCTGGTATACCGGACCACAGGCTGGAATTGGATAGGGCGCGTAGAGCCCTCCAGGCCCCCCGTTCAGATGGTCTGCCTAGAGACATTGTGGTCAAACCACATTTTTACGCAGTAAAGGAGGAAATCATGAAAAACACCAGGTACACTCCCCAGCTTTCGTTTCTGGGCCACCAGATCCAAGTGTTCACAGACATTTCTCTGGCCACCATTCAAAAGAGGAGGGCCCTAAAACCTAAAAATCTGTCAAATACTGGTGGTCTTTCCCATTTCGTCTATCCTTTTCTCTTAAAGGCAAGATTTATGGTTTCAGTTCTTTCCAGGAGGGTGAGCATCTACTGGTTAAACTGGGACTGATCTCGCTGGATCCAGCCTCAACCCTTCAAGCAAAGGCCACGGGCTCCTCCAAGCAGCCCCAGCCTTGGAGCCAAATTCCCCTGGTTTGGCGAAACCAACACTCTAAGAGGTCTAAGGATTCTCACCCCCCCCCCCAGAAACGGGTGACATCGCTCTTGGGCCATTACCCTTTGATTGACTTTTTGGACCCACGTCCATTGTTTCCACCATTCTTGTTGAGCCTTTGCTCTTTAACTTGCATATTTGTTTTTCACAGGTTGGACTCGAAAGACCCATGTGTCCTACTGGTTATATATGGTTTCATGTTTTACTTTTGCGAGGTTATGTCCGGGCCTCGGGAAGGTTCTCCCCAAGGTGGGGCACTCTGGTCCGATCGCCACTCATTCGGGTCCCGTCCTTGAAGCGGGTTCCCTCGGGTAGGTGATGCCGGGCCCTGGGCATCCTAGCCTCTTTTTGTGGGTGGTGCCTTCCTGACTCTTCAAATATGCAGGCATAGCTTGGCAATCCTGGTATTCGGAAGGTTTTATTTATATGTTATTTTGATATTTATGTGATACTGTCTAGTGGGGGGGGTGGAGGCGACTGGTGTTCCCAGCCAGGCTGTGGTGGTCCGGGGGTTTGGGGCAGCGGGGGTTACCCACTTTGGGGTCCCCTTCCTACCCGCACCCTCGCCCCCGTTTTCTCCTCCCAGGACGGGGGGTTTCGGGGTTTCAGGTGATCTAATTTTTTAGTTTTATGGTTCTGTTCAGTGGGGGGATGTTTCCCCACGTATGATACGTATTGGGCTGTTATAGGGACGGGGCGGTAGACATGCGCCTCCCTCTGCTCCTGGAGACCACTTAATGGCTCTTCCCAGAGCAGTAGTCACTCTGCTTGTGAAGCAGAGGTTTTTTGATCTCCTTGGGGGTGCGGGCACCATTTTTTGGCTCCCGTCCCCCGGACGTGGAGGGGTCTGTTGGTCAAGGGCTGACTTCTCCCCCTTCCTCTCTTTTTTTGCATGTTCTTAGTTTCATTTCTTTTTCCTCTTTCTCTCTTTTCTCTTCTCCCCTCTCCAGGCACCAGGAAGGCTTCCTCTTGAAGGATGCGAGTAGTGCTAGTTCCCCACCTTTTGAGGAGGCTTCCCCAGTTTCGTCTTTCTACAGGATACGGGTGAGTGGTCCCACAATGATGCATATTCTTCTCCCATTCCACAATGCCCTCTACAACGAAACACCTCGCCACTCTGAAATTAGCTTCCCACAATGTACAGGGTTTAAACTCCCCCTTGAAGCACAGGTAGTACTTCTACTCAGCTCACTCTCAGCACCTGGAGGTTCTCCTCCTACAAGAAACTCACTTCCCTGCCCGATTCAACCCAAAATTCGTACATGAGAAGTTCCCTCAATTTTTCTTAGCGAACGCACTGGACAAGACTAGAGAGGTGGGTATCTTCTTTGCTAAGGGAGTGGGTTTTAGGCCTAGACGAGAAATTAGGGACCCAGAGGCTAGATTTATTCTCTAGACAGGGGAGCTTAGAGACCGTACATTCACCTTTATTTCATATTCACGCTCCGAACCAGGGTCAGGTGCAGTTTTTTTGGTCCATGTTGGAGTCCCTCTCCCCCCCAGTTTTAGGGCACAGTAATTTTGGGAGGGGATTCCAACACAGCCCTGCATCATATGTTAGACAAATCGGGGTCTACACGAACACGCCTGCTTCAACCCCCGAGGAGGAGCTTGAAGATTGCCGGGCTCCTCTTCTCACTGGGTTTGGTAGATGTGTGGAGGGAGTTACACCAAAAAACAAAAGATTTCACTCATTTCTCTGCCCCCCATGGGAGCCTGGCCAGAATTGACCACATTTTTATGGGGGCTCCTTCGATCCCCTTGGTCTCCAAATCTTTCATAAGGGAATCTCCCCTGTCAGATCACTCAATGGTGGTCATACACGCTAAGACCCAGTCGGCTATTGGAGCGCGACCTCAATGGCGTCTTAAGGAATCAATTTTGAATAACCCGGTTCACTGTACCTTGCTGGGGGAGGACCTCAAGGAATATTTTAGATTAAATGCGGGAGAGGAAGTCTCTGACATGACATTGTGGGCGGCCCACAAAGCAGTAATCCGGGGTAAAATTATTTAGTTATTGACCAAACTCAAGAAAGAAAGACAGAGCGATCTAGTAAATCGTGAACAGGACTTCCACAAATTAGCTAGGGCGCACAAGAAAAATCCTTCCCCTCAGTCCTGAGCCAATCTGGAAGCTAGTAGAGCGGCTCTTAACCTGGCCCTGACTACTCAAGCAGAGAGACAGATCCAGTGGGCTAATGCCCATTTCTATCTTCAGAAAGAACGGATATGCCCTAAATTAGCTTCAAGACTCTCCAAAATCCACACAGAATCATGGACTCATTTCACAAATTTTACTCTAATCTTTATAAATCTGAGACCCCAGTCCCCCCCGTCTCCCATCACCACTTTCTAGACAATACTTCACTTCCTGTATTAGAAAGGGAGCATATTCTAGCATTGGAGGAACTGATTACGGAAGCTGAAATATTGGATGGGCTCTCTACAGGATATTACAAACAGTTTGGGCCTATTCTGGCTCCTCACCTAGCGAACGTTTTCAATTC
>BLSH010436056.1:48848-61279 GCA_018402905.1 Glandirana rugosa
CGTGGCGAAGTGACCCCAACCATGTGTCCAACCCGACTCAGGAATCGGTCCCGCAGAGGGCACATGCTCTTAACTATAAAACCTCTCAGACACCATAAGACTCCCACTTCTTTCAAACTCTTTCACAAGGTAGCAGAGAGCTTAGCCCTATGGGGACCCCCCACCAACTTTAGACAATTCTCAAAAAGAGAGGTTTCGACGCATCTCTCGAGGACCCACTAGACCTTGTAACTTCCCCATCTCCTCCTCTAGGTCAAGGAGTCCTAGCGAAAAGACCGGCACTTCTCTGTCCAATCATAGGTCAGAAATACTACCACCCGGACGACTTCGCCCCCAAAGGTTAATACTAACAGGGTCATTGGTTTCTGGTACTCCTCCCCTAGGGACCCATAAACTTCAAACCAATGAATCTCGTACACGGGAGACGCCCTGGCTAAGGACTCAGCCCAACCTGTGTACCAACCCCAGTGAAGCGGTGCAGCCCCCCCCCTCACCCCCCCTTCCTTCTCCCCACCCCCCCCCCCTTATTGCAGGGGTCCATCCAGACATCAGACAATGTTTTCCTCTTTTCTCTGTCTTTATGGATCTCTCCGTCAAAACTCATTATACACAATTTATGTCTTTCTCATATGTAGTAAATGTTTTACTTAACCGTTATTTGTTATATGATGACAAATTCATGTACCCTCTTACTTATATCCAATAAAATCTAATTAAAAAAAAAAAAAAAAAAAAAACATCTCACCTCTTCCCACAATCTTAGATCCCTACCATGGGTAAATCCTAAACACATCACCCTGAATTTAAGAACTCACCCCCTGATAGGTCCCACCGCGTTCTATACTGCAATCCTGAAGAAGTCCCCCAACCTCTGGAAGAGCCCACAAACCCCCCCACTAACGAGCAAAGCCACACTTTCCACCAGGAACCAACAACAATTTTTTAGCACAATGCCGGCCTAAAAAATACATTCTGACTTCTCACTTCTTCCACAAGAAATTCATCCTCTCCCTAGAAGAAATCAATGCCAAAACTATGCCAAACATGGTCCCCAGATGGACATATAGACAAATAAGACACTACCTAACAAGACCTGATAATTCCACCCACTGGATGAGAGACCTATCCACTCTGGAGGCCCTCTGCTCCAAAAAAAAGCCCCTAAAGACACCTCATCTCAATACTATACACATCACTCTCCACGGATCAAAATGCCTTCTCCAACTGGACCTATAGGGCTTGGGAACGAGACCTAGAAACAGAATTTAATGACTCTGAATGGGAAAATATATGCTTCCATATACACAAAGGCACCCTAAACGTTGCAATGCAGGAAAGTGGATACAAGGTTCTATCGAGATGGTATAGAACCCCAGAGCTTCTCCACAAATTCAATCCCCACTTTCCGAACACATGCTGGAGATGCAACGCAAGTGACGGCTCAATCTGGTGGACATGCCCAAAAATCAAAATGTTTTGGGAGATGATACACAATAATATGCATACAATCACATCAGAATCCCTAACTTTTTTCCCCAGCTTTCTACCTGCTTCATCACTCCACTATCCCCAAGAGACAATACCATAAATCCATGGTACAAATCTTAAATGCTGCCAGATTGTGTATACCCTCATACTGGCTAACACCCAACATACCATCGAGAGAGGAGTGGTTTCACAGAATCAATAATATTGAAAAGTTTGAAGAACTCATTAGCATTTTGCAAGAAAAACTGTCCACTCACACAGCCATCTGGTATGGTTGGCAATCCTTTAAAACAACACCTCATTATGCAAATAGGTACTGATTACAATCGACACTATTACTCAACCTCAATATTTGTCACCGGTACCCCAATTATTACTTTAACCCCATTATCTCACTGAAATGTATAGAAATTTGCAAGGTGCAGATCCCCAGCAGGATCCCACCGGGGACCACGGGATCACACCGATTATACAAAGCACCCCCAAATGTTGCTAATTTCCATAATATATGTAAAAATTCCCTCAGTGGGGTGGGAGGGGTCACCGACCTTTCTCTCCCGATCCTCATCTGCACTTTTCTCTTACTCTATCTATCCCACTTTCACCCTGAACTTCTTTCTTTCCTATTTTTCTATAGCTTCTCTCTTCTGATTCGTTCTATAAAAATTAGGAAAAAATATATATATTGATTTACAAAGCCACAATGTGAGCATTATATATGACAAATCAATGTCCAGCCTCACACTGTTTGGAATGTACTTTGGGTTTTTCTTTAATAATTGGCCAATTATGGTTTTATAAATTAAACAGTAGTTTTTTGTACTTTTTAGGTTTTTCAATAAAGCATTAATTCTTATTCTAATCCTTACATGCCTCAAACAATTTGCTGGGTATCTCACTCATTTGTTTAGTGATATATTATACATTTTGATATATTGAGGTTGAGCTTTAGTCCAGTTTTTATAAATCTTTTTTTCCGGAAATTATTGACTTTGAGGCATTTTTAGGTTGTGGTGTGATAGCAGGCATGTTTGTGAATTCACTGAAAGATGGATTCATATGCTTTGACCTCTTTGACACTTGGCTTGGTCCAGCTCAGATTTTCTGAAACAAAAATATTTTCCACTGGCAATACTGCTCAATGCCTCTGCTCCTGCCTGGCACTGTCAGTATTGTTGGCTGGTTGATGCTTTTGCATGCACGAAGCAGCAATTAGTATCACCATACAGCTGCTCTGTAAAACAGGAAGTGGCTGGAGCTGCTCTGTCCTAGTTCTCTATTATTTCCCAGTGCATTCTAAGATACAGGAACCTCCACTGCCTCTCCCCCAGTGCCCAGCTAATTCTTTATAAATGCTTCACGAAAACGTCATAAATGCTCTAGGTGCTATTAAGATGCAGTTGCAGAGCATTACCATTGAAATCAATAGGTGAGGCTGGCAAGCATTGATGCATTATGAAAGCTACATGCTGCCTAATTTTTAACAAAACACAATGCTACCACTTCTGTGTGTACATAACTGTGTGATACCCATTGTAATATTGATGGCAAGTTTTTGTTCTGTGGCTTTAAAAGTACTGAATAAATACCTCTGAAAAATACTGGGTATTGACACAAGTGAATGAGCCATTAGGGAAAGCTGACAATTCTGTGTAGGTAGAGTTACTGCTTTTTTTGCCATGGTCCCCCATGTCAGTGTTCAGCTTTCCATGTGGTTTGTTGGACAATACTTTTCTTATTAGCCCCACAAATGGCCAGAAATGAATAACAACTTTACACAGGGAGGTTGGGTGATTGCTATATATTTTATCCAATATGACCTTTATAATTGCAGCATATATAATAGAATATTATAGAGGAGCAATCCTAATACAATATGGAAACCATATAAAAATGAATTTAAGGTATAATGACTGCAATAATAAATACAAAGTATCTGAATAAATTGTTCACCCCTAGGTTTTGCTATGAAATCCTTTATAACAAATCCAATACACAAACATATTATCTATTCACATCAGATGAATATATCATGTCAAGACACAAGAAATAAAGAAAGCCTGCTTTTCTTTTGTTCAAATAATAATCACTTTCCCAATTTCTGGAAAAAAAAACACATAGCAAGTCACTGTGGGAAAGTTACTCATTCATTTTCTGCCTTTGTTTCATCACAGACAGGGAGTTTTTCTGCACATCAATCTTACCTGAAAGTGTTTTGCTGAACTTTGCACTATGCTGATATCTTCCTATCCTTCTAACTGATGGTTTTGTTGAATTGGGAAACAATATGATCATTATTTCCTTTTCTTATTGTTCTATTTCACCTTCTATTGAGCAGGCCAGCAACAGAAAAGATGAAGCATTACAAAATTCAATGATTTTAACCCTTAGAAACTTTAAAATAAAATAAAATGGCATTACCAAAGTACTGACATTATGGTGCATGAAGCTTGGAACTTTTTCCTCTGTTATGGGTAGGCAATGAATACAAGGACACCCTGGAAGCAATAAGTCCATCAAACTGTGTCAACATTATATTTTAATAAGGCCAATTCATTCTTTATTTCTTACAAAGCATTTCAATGTTCAAGGGACCCTGTCAGCAAATCAAAAATGTATTTAAAATACTTAATTATTATTTATTTCCATAAATTATTTTTATATTGATTTGCAATTTACCTCTAAACTTGCTAGAACAATTGACTAGACAGCATCCTCCATCCTTGCATGTTATAGCCCTCTCCTCTACCCTCTGTGCTGGCCTAGGTACCTCCACCCCCCTTTACTTCCCTATATAACCTTTTGATGTAGCTTCCGGAGGAAAAGAGAAGGGGAATACTGTATAAAGTCAACTGAGTGACAACTCTGAGTCTGCGGAGGCTTGTACAGGTAAATGGCATTCATAAAATACATATTCTTATAGGAAGAATTATATTTCAATTGAAATAAATGGTCTGGTGACAGGGTCTCTTCAACCAATTAAGTGCTAGCCTGTAATGTTGCTTTATTACCAGGCCTTTAGTTTTCAGTGCTGTGATAGCTTGATTGACAATTGCTTGGTCATGCAACATTGTACCCAAATTCATTTACTTTTGTCATTTTTAAGACAGATGATATATACTGTAAATAAAAAATTCTGAAAAAACAGTTTTATTTACACAAAATGGTATATACAACATGTGATGTACCACAATTAATGCAATCTTTAATGGAATAAGTCTCTCCAGGTGTCACAGTCTGTATCTCTCTTCTCTTGATATGAAATCTGCAGTATATCCAAGACTTCATCTCTCATTTATAAGAGCCCTTATCTGAGGGCCAAGTTCTATTTTTATTCCCCTGTGAGCAAAAGAGATGGAGATAATAAAGTACCCAATGTGGGGGCTCTCCAGCTTGAAAAAAATGATAGTCCAGCAGATTCTGTAGATTTTGTCAAGAGAGCAGAGATACAGTTTGTGGCTAATATGTAGGCAACTGGAGAGATTTATCTGATTAAAGATTATATTGATTGTGACACATCAAATATTGTATATACCATGTTGTGTACACTATGTGTATGTTGTGTTCACTACAATATGTACAGGATGTACTGGTCACCCACTTAGAAGCAGGATTGGGGAGCATTACACAGCCACCATTAATTATAATACGAGGCAGCTCTCTGCAATGTCCCAACATTTTAGGGACGCTAATGGTGTCAATATGACTGGTTTCCAATTTTATGGATTTTTTTTAATGTTAAGCCTGTAAGGGGAGGTGATTGTTGTAGGGAAGTTGTTAAGATGTGAGGCATGGTGAATCCACAAACTTCATACTCGTACCCCTCAAGGGTTAAATCAGAGACCCTTATGACACAAAAAAAAAAAATCAGAGATGGGACAATAGTTTATTTTGAAACAAAAAATATTTGTTTGGACACCATACCTCCCCCGTATGGTTACAGTTAGTTTTGTTTGTGCATAGTTCCTTCATTTTGTTTTTATGTATCATTGTGAATTGCTATGTTATGTTGAAACCTTTCTATGTTTTCTTAAATGTATATCCAATAATATGATCTAATTTGCACCTGTGCTGTCTGGCTATTCAATGGATGAGGAGATTTTAAACTAAACTGTGCTGCTGACTCCACCTTTCTATTAATAAGACCCACATAGGGCTTAAATGTGTAAACACGGGACTGTATTTGTAACATTTATCCTGTGATTAATCAAGTATATTTGTGATGCCCTATGTGAATGCTGCTAGTCACACATTGCATATTGTATGTTCAGGGCAACATGGGTACTTTTACATTTATTTTTATTATTTTGGGTTTTTTTTTAATAACAAATTATTTTTAATACTTTTTTTTTTAAAAATGTAACCTTATTGTTCTCACAATGGAGGTAACAAGCCCCCTATGTGATAGCATGGGCAGATGACAGGTTCTCTTTAGTAAGACATCAGGTGTCTATTATACCCCTGATGTCCCTTTTTCCCTCCACTGTAGCTAATAAAACACAGATCGTTCTTGATTAATTGCTTCCCCAGCGACAGTAGCCAGGAAATTACAGCTGTGAACCAGGAAGCGATGTAATACATGGGGCTTGTGGGTTCACTCATTGCAGAGAAGATTTGGGAATGGATGTCCCTCAATCAGCTTCAAAGCAATGGGTACAGCCAGTACTGGAGAAGGGAGGGCAGCAGTTTTCCCATACTATAAAAGTGATTACTTTTCAATGAAATTCTATTGCTATTAAAAAAAAAAAAAACATCAGGTACACAGTTGCACTAGCAGGCTTGAGCTTGTTTTAACCCATTAAATACCAGGACCTTTATAAACATACTTTCATAGGCAAGTGGTTAAACATGGAGCTTGGTAATGATGCACTAGATACAGTTCATCATTAATGTATAGGTAGGCAGGTTGAGCAGTGTTTACAGTTTAGCTAGTCAGGAGCAACCCAGGCTGCGGAAGGGGTTAATTATTTTAGCTCAGTTCCCGGTCCTTTGGTTCTAGCAGGCCCCCCCATGCTATAAAAAGGAGGATCAGCTAAGGTCCGAGGCTACTGGAGAGGGAACGAGATCACGGGTATTGGTGGATTCAAGTGCTGCAGTATCACATTATTCTAGTTAGGATCAGAGAAAGGATGTTGTTCATATGGAACTGTATGCCGCATCATGTTCAGTAAAGTTTTATTAACTGCTATGAGCCTGGTCTGCAGTTATTTAAAGGGGTGCATGTTGGTTCTGGCGCATTCCAAAGAACCTGGGTCTGTAAAGCACTATGGGGTATGAAGTAACACTACTATAAAAGGTTAACTCGGCAAAGCAAGAAGAGGAGTATAGTTGCTACAGATAATCAGGTGAAGGAACATGCTACAAGCAACCGGTCATTTTTTTTTTTTACATAAACATTTTATTAGAGATTTAAGACAATACAAGAGACCAGAAAAAGAAAACCAAGCACACATTGGTTGTACATATTTAGACCCATGTAGCATAGTGATGGAAACGAAACAATGATTAAATTGAGTTTGAGTGATCTCCTCAGCTATTCCTGAGGGTAGACTCTCTGTAGCAACAATATTAACATATATTTTAAATGAAAAGACAGGGTAGTACATGTTTGTCTCCAAGACAGTGTCTGATGTAAATGGGTTGTAGGGAAAAGAGAAAGAGAAGATAGAGAAAAAGGGGGAGCGGGGGGAAAGGGGAGGGGGGAGGGGAGACCAAGACCACAAGGAGAGGGGGTGAGGACATCACCGGCTACCCTCTCCACTGTCCATTATGTCGTACAAGGGAGAAAGGGATTAGCCCTGTGGATGTTTCTTACCAGAGAGGCCCCAGGACTTTGGGGCACTCCATCATGGGCAGAATTTAGTTACGATCAGTCATTAAATCATTGTATTCCTAAAAGGTTCTAAAAGTTAGTCATATATCCCAAATAGCCATGTATTTGGTAATTTTTTTCCAATGTAATGTGTATCAGCTCCTCCATCCCCACAATGCGGTTGATACGCTGGAACCACTGCATCAAGGTGGGTAGAGATGTAGAGCGCCAATGCACAGGGACGCACATCCTCGCAGCATTAACCATATACATCGCGATTGATTTGTAGTACCTTTTTTTAAGGATTTGGGACTGATGTAATAGGTATTGCGATGGTGGGTGTGAACTGCTTTGGCAAATCAACTACTCGAGTAACAACATCATGGACCTTGTGTCAGTATGGATGGAGAGATGGGCATTCCCACCAAATATGGAGGAATGTGCCCACCCCTCTGCCACAGCGCCAGCACTCGTCCGATATTAAGGGAGAACATTTATGAAGTTGGGTGTTCTGTATCATCACGTTCTAAGTCTAAAGCCACTTTGCTGAACAGAGACGTTTAGTGAACCTTTGTGTATGTAAAGATGGATGTGGTCCCAGTCTTCCATTTCAATCTCCTCTCCCGCAACCGAGCTCCAGTATGAGTGTTTGGCTCGCAGGAGTGTCTGAGATGTGGGAAACAGGGATGAGTAGAGAAGCGATATGATGTGGTTTTGGGGGAATGTGTGGGAACGTAAAGATTCAAAAACCATGAGGGGCCTAGTAAAGCTTACCCTATGCGACGTGTGTCATCCAGAAAATGCTTCAGCTGCGTAAATATGACCAGAATGGAAAGGACCCAGTATTTAAGAGCTCTGCAAGTTCCGTTTGCCTCATGAAACCTGTCTCTATGAAAGAAGTGTTGGGCTTGCATTTCCATATGTGGCCATTTTGACTTCACAAAGACCAGATAAGCCCGGAGGGAATTCCGGGTTTCCCATAACAGGGGTGATGGGGGACAGTTGGGCCGAGACCGAATGTGCGGCACATGCTCTATCAAACGTTGAGAGGGTTTCTCCAATGAGCGGATGTAACAAGGCAGACTTAGGTGTATAGTTCCTGTTTAACCATGGGATAGAACGCAGATCAGAACTCGAGAGCAGTTTCCCCATGACCACCCATCCCTTACAATGGGCGTGGACATTCCAATCCACTATGCGCGCTAAGTGCGTCGCCCAACAGTATCTTTGAAGATTGGGTAATCCAATTTCTCTTTGAGCCTTTGGCAAACATGAGCTTTGCCCAGGCAATGCGTGCAGGTTTGTTGGACCATAAAAAAGATCAACAAATGCATTTGTATTGCCCAAAGAAAGAAGGAGGCAAGCAGATCGGTATTGTTTGAAGCTTATATAATAACTGGGGGAGGATCGACATTTTGATGATAGATGAGCGGCCAAACCAAGAGACAAGGGATTTATCCCAACTCTGTAGATCCTGGCAAATACTTTGAAGCTAAGTCAGGAAGTTTCTGTTGTATATTTCTGAAAGCTTAGCTGGGAGTTGAATCCCCGGATACATGATGGCGTCCTATTTCGATTGGAAATGAAATGTCATTGGCAGTGTTGTTGTACCTCTGAAGGTAGGAAAACATTTAGGGCGAAGGACTTATAATTATAAAAATTGATCTTTAAGTTAGACAAGATTTTAAAGCGTTCAAACTCTTGTAGAAGGTTGGGCAGCGATTTCAACGGTGAGGTAAGGCAGAGAAGGACATCATCAGCGAAGGCCGCAGTTTTGAATTCCTGTTCACGAACCTGTACACCCTTTATGTCCTGATTGGCCCAGATACAATGAAGAAGGGGTTTAAGCGTAAGGATATAGAGCAGGGGGGAGAGAGGACACCCCTGTCTGGTCCCATTGTGCACGGAGAAGGCGTCTTACCAATGGCCGTTGACTCTTACTCTGACACTTGGGTTGGGGTATAGGGACATGATGAACACACGCATAGGCGGTCAGAGGCCCAGGTGTTCCAGTACTGCATCCATGTAGTCCCAGGCCACTCTGTCAAATGCCTTCTCCGCATCCATGGCCAGAAAGAACCCCTGCTGTTGAGTGGTAGTGAACCAGTGGTGTAAATTCAGGGCTTTAATCGTATTGTCCCTGGTCTCTCTCCTAGGGACAAAGCCCACTTTAGCTGGACCTCGAGCCGGTCCGAACATTTGTTAACATAATCGGTGTATAAGTTGCCCACACAGCATCCTGAAGAGTAAAGCATAAAAAGGTATAACATACAATATACTTTCCATGATAAAAACCTTTAGGAGCTCCTTGGATGCTCAAGGGGTAATGACGGGTTAACAGGCTTCTCAACAGGTATGGTTAAGTAGATCTAATATAGGATCCACTTCAGTAGGCCTAGGCCTATGAGCCTGCTTCCACAAAACCCTGAGGTCAGGGATTTAGATATTGGAGCATAGGATTCAAATGTTTTGTGTCAAAGAAGCTCAAAAAAGGCATCACATCCGTAGTGTTGTATGCATAGTGTAGGGGGAAATCTCCTATATGTGTGGTTAAAGTACAAGGGGAGGATAGAGAGATACCCATAGCTCGAATAGAAAGCTTATATCGACAGATCAATAGATAATGTATGTTTACCATCTAGCGAGCTGCTAGTGAGCCTCTGGGAACTTCCCTGTCCAGGCCAACAGTCATCGGTGGAAGTCAAACAAGAGATAGTGGCAGTCTTAGGAATCAGACTGTGCCACCCTCATGGATAAATCCAGCAAAAGTGAGGAGAACAAAGTCTACCTGTGACAAATCAACGTTCAGTCTTTCGGCATGCCGCTGAAGGTGATGATCTCAGTCATTGTTCTGTAAGCATGGCGTCTGGGTCCCATTGAGATGAATCCGAGGAGGATCTGTGGTGGCGCTGTCTATGTCAATGGGGTCGTGGGGTCCTTTGTTGGATTGGGATCCAAGGTTCGGGCTGCAGGAAGGATCTGAACCAATCTGGGACAGTGACCAGAGGTATGCCCAAGGTGGCACAAAAGGCTTGTAGTTCCATAGGTGTGCACATGGAGGCCATTCTGTTGCCCATTGTTGCTGATAGGCAAAATAGAAAATTCCAGTGATACACTATGTGCCTTTCCCTGAGGACAGTGAGAAGGGGGTGCAGATCTCTCCTGTGCTGCAGAGTGACAGTGGAAAGGTCCTGGAAGATCTGTATGGGCTGTCCCTCAGTTTGTATTTGACTCTGATTGCACGCTTGTCTCAAGACGTCCTCTTTTTGGGTAAAGCTGATAAAGCAGCATACTGTATCCCTGGGGGGGGGGTATCCTAGCCTCTAGGTTTAAGCGCCCTGTGGCAACATTCTGCCCAATAGGTGCTACATATGGCCCATACTGTTTGTTGTAGCTGCGGGCCCTCGATCGTTTCCGGGATCCCCCTAAATTGGAGAATGCATCTCCGGCCCCTATTATCGAGGTCCTCGATATGGCGGTGCATGTCTATCATGTGTGGGGTATGTGTGCTGACAACCTGCTGCACTTGTTGTATGGCAGTGCCGTGTGTCATGGCCACTATCTCCACGTGCTCAAGGTGGTGGCCACTGCTCGCAGGTCAGCTTTAAGGTCCGAGACCACCGTGGTGAGGTTATTTTTGATGTCTGTTGCTACCAGATGGAAGTCCGCTAGGCTGAGAAGTGGGGGGGGTTGTGTGTGGAGCGTAGCTTCGCTCGCCTGGCTTAAGGAGTCTGGCATTGAGGAGCGGTGGGCCAAATTTCCGTCAGAGGCTGGTGTAGAGGCCTGCGACTCCGGCAATTCAGAGCAGAATAGCGCCAATATAGTCTGGCTGAGCTGCGTGACTAGGTCTGCCTGTGAGCGCTGTGCTAAGGTGCTTCTTCCTGCCATCTCTGGACTCTGGTGATGAAGCCGATCTGCTAATGGAGCTGAGAATGCTGCCTCGGTTGTCGGAGCACTCTGACTATGCGTCCATCTTGGTCCGGTGCTAGGCCACGCCCCACAAGCAACCAGTCATTAAGTGTGGTACCTGGTATGGGTGACAGGTCCTCTGATAGCAAGAGGGTTAATGTTCTGGTTCCATCCCTAGTGGTCAGTATCCAATAGCAACCGGATCTGAACCTGAGATACAGAGATACATGGCCTGGTCATGAGGTACGAAAAGGAAAGTGAGATCACGCATGAGGTCTGCATTAGGTTCTCGTTGGGACATTCTTTTACTGGGAGGGAGGTAACAGAGGTATGGTGGACTGGTGGAGTAGATGCAGGCTCAGCACATTCCTCCTAATGCAAATATACAAGTTACAGTGTGTAGTGACATGGGACAAGTCTCTTTTCAGGGGAACATTGTACTTTAATTATTGCACACGGTGAAAACTCATCTCTAAGTCAGAGAACTGCCTTAATGTTACATTCTTCTTATGGCCACAGTCTCTGCCTGGCCCCAGGCATTGATGAGCATGCAAGAGGTACCCCCATGTGCACGGGCACAGATTACCCTGCCCACATATAAGTCATACACAGGGGGAAGAAGAAGTGAAGGGGTTCATGTACATATAAACATTTTAATGATAGAGTTGATGGGGGTGATGTGCAGGTTAAAGGAGGTGAAGGATTTAATCCATGGGTTGCATAGAGACAGCATGTGGATAAGATGTACAGGAAAAGAGGTGAAAGGATTTAAAATACAATCCCAAAATCTGTTATTACTAGAGTTGAGCGAACCTCTGGAAGTTCGGGTTCTGCTGGTCCGTCCGAACTTCGGGACAAAGTCCGGGTCCGGACGGAACCCGAACGATCGCACGGACAACGAACCCCATTGAAATCAATGGGGACCCGAACTTTTAGGCACAAAAATGGCTGTAACAAAGTCCTGGAAAGCCCTAGAGGGCTGCAAAGGAAGTAAAATGGGGGTAAGGGTAGGGCAAGTGCCCTACAAAAAAATGGGGACAGGGAAATAACTTTAAATATTTAAAAAAAAATAAAAACATAAAAAAAGCAAAAATGGAGGTGAATGTGGATCATCTTCAAACTGTGTCTGAAAAGTATTAATTAACGGTAGAAGCCATATAACTGTTCTAAAATCATCTTCAAATTAGGGCAAGTGCCCTACAAATAAATGGGGATAGGGAAA
>BLSH010436056.1:66284-94459 GCA_018402905.1 Glandirana rugosa
CAGTAATAAGTATTGACCAACGACATCAATTAACGAGGTAATCAATCGACGAAAGGATTTTACACAGGTTGAACCTAATTGGCGTCTGAGTACAAGGAGGACTTAAAGAGTAGGGATTGAACAGCCTACCGAGTCTAGTGTTTATTTTACACGTTTTGACAAGACATGGAGTACTTAACATTCGTGATATCTCAAATGTAGACTATCGGAAGGTGATGTTGAGTGTGTAAAGGAGACGACATAAATAGTTATTTCGTAACACTTACTTCCTAAATCTTCGTCGTATATTAAGTACCACTAACCAATATTGATCACAACTCGCTTGGGCCTGGTAAAATAGCAGAACCCGAACGATTTTTGAAATGTCCGGGTCCGTGCCACGGACACCCGAAAGTTCGGTACGGACCCGAACGTTACAGTCCGGGTTCGCTCAACACTAGTTATAACCAATCACCATGAATTATATGCTGCTTCTAAATCCTTCATTCACAATGCTTTATTGATAAATACAGCAGAGGAAATGTGTGAGTTGTAGTGGAAGGCTATCAGATGTAAACTCTATAGTGCTTACAATTCATGAGGTACAGAACAGTTTTGCACATTTTATTTGTGATCTGAGCCATCCGACAAGTTAGGGATGAGAAATTCAGGAGGAACATGAGTCTGCGGTTAATCCAAGTTGGACACATTTTAGGAAAGCAGCTAACTAATGGAGCAATTAACTACAGCAACCAGTTATGAATAATGACCCTGTCTTGACTTTGAACAGTGTTTAGGTAATGTAGACAGGCCAATAACAGGGCTTTTATGTGTGCTAGCTGCCCCTATAACTGTTAGGATTCTCAGCATATTTTGGTCAGTGTGTTTTGAAGACTTGGAGTAGATAGTAAGAGCCATGTTTTAAGGAAGGGAGCTGCTATACAGGCAAAGTGGCCCTTTGTTTGCTGCCATCACTGCATACAGTTTATGGCAACAAAGAACCAGATTCTCAACCACCCTATTTCCATAGCTGGTAACAAAGGTAGGCTGCCCCCTATATTTATAATGGCTGGGAAGCCTAAAAGAGAGGCAATTTCTGCACACACAGCTAGTAGGCATTAACTTAGTGTTTGAATGCAGGAAGTCAAGTAGTTAAAAGAGAAGTGTGTGATTATGAAAAAACAAATGTACAGTACATATTCGCCTAAGAGTCTGCAGTTGCAACATCGATTTGATGCAGCAGCGGACCCCCCCCCCCCCCCCCTGCTGGCTGTACACCATGAACTGAGTGATCATAGGCAGCTGATTGCTCAGTTATTGGGTCCCTGGAAATGGCTGGGAATCCCTGGCTACATAGGCAAATGGGCGGAGAATGGAGCAGGTTACATCATTGACTAAATATGACCACAACTCCATATTTGGGTAATGATGTCACCTCTACCCCAGCTGTCAAGGTTTGTTAAGAAAACAGTGGCTGTTTGCATCCATTGAATTCTTCCTATCACTGACATCTAAATATGACCACATGTCCGTATTTTGGCAAAAGCATTCTTAATTTGACAGATTCGGCTCTCATTGATTTCAATTGTGTTCAGGTTGGGAATCCAAATTTCTTTGTAGTTCGAAGAACCCCTACTGAACCTAACCCAGGACAGTTTGGCTCAACACTAGCAGCTAGTAGAACCAGGTTCTGTATAAAAGGATATAAGTCTGGACTGCCATTTCTTTTTACCAGTGAAGTGCTATACAGCCAGATCATGTGGAGAAGGCAGTGAAGTTGCTCACCAAGCTTTCCACATCTTCCCCCTCTCAGTTGCTGCAAATGCACCCTCTTCTTCTGTCTCCTCTAGAGCTAATCCTACTGTAGAAAACTGGCATGTAGGAGTCAGCTGAATTATTACAGCATAGCAACAGTAACTTGCTGCAGGAGGGTTAGCAAGTATTCATGCTATCCAATAGTAAGGAGAGTGGCAGTGGCTGAGAGGGCCTTCAGCACAACATGAGGTTTTGTAACGAAAGAGACAAATTCACCTGTTCCTTGATATTGTGGACAAGCTTACTTTCTTAACCAAAAAAGTAGTCTTGGATAAGCAATGATTACAAGATCCCTGCGCTGATGCTACTGACTAAATTTCTACTTGTATTCTGGACCTTACACAATTGCTAGCTTCTGCCTCTGCTGCTGACCTGTCACCATTGCCAGCTCCTTCCATCTCTGCTGGACTCTCCTGCTGGGATTACCAGCTCCTTAGCTCTCTTCTGGCCCGTCTCTATTACCAAATTCTGCAACATCTCCTGAAGTGCAGCTGACACCATTTCCAGCTCCTTCCACTGATGCTGACCTTCCCACATTACCATCTTCTGCCATCTCTGCTGGACTGCCGTTGCAAGATACCACCACTTCTCCTGGCCTGCCTCTGCCACAATTGCCAGCTTTTTCCACCATTGCTATACTGCCACCACTGCCAGCTCCTGCCATCTCTGCTGGACTGTCACCATTACCATCATTACCAGATCCTAACACCTCCAATGAGCTGCCATCATTATTACTTCTGCTGGACCACCACTATTACCAGATCCTGACACCTCCTGTAACCAGCCATCACTACAACCATTACTAGCTTCTACCACCTCTCCTTGCATGCCACCATTACTAGCTCTTACCACTTTGCTAGACTGTCATCATTAACAGCTCCTGACTAGTGTTGAGTGAACCCGGACTGTAACGTTCGGGTCCGTACCGAACTTTGGGGTGTCTGGGACCCGAACCCGAACACGGACGTTTCAAAAAATGTTCGGGTTCGGGTTCTGGGTTCTGGTAGTTGATCACGCATGTTGAATAGGTGCAGGGCAGCCAATCAACAAGCGTTTCACTGGTTTGCCCTTAGAAGCCATCACAGCCATGCCTACTAATAACATGGCTGTGATTGGCCAGTGCACCATGTGACCCAACCTCTATATGAGGCTGGAGTCACAGTGCTGCATGTCACATGCTCTTGGGTTAGTGTAGGGAGAGGATGCTGCTGGCGTTTTTTTGAGGGACAGATTGCAGACATTTTAACATCTGATCCTGCATCCTAAGATTACTACTACTACTGTTGCTCTGAGGAACAGATTGCAGAAATTTGAGATTTCCCATACTGCTGCTTTGAGTGACAGATTGCAGATCAATCTCTGCATAACACAATGATCGCTACGATCGTACACAACGATCAGATTGTGGGATCGTACACAACGATCAGATTGTGGGAGCAATTTGAGATTTCACATACTGCTGCTTTGAGCGATCTGACTGCACTAGGTAGAGGCTTCTGCTTAGAGAGACAGATTATTGTTCAAAAATCATCTCCTAGTTCTAAAGGGAGAGGTTCTAGCTGCAGCTGTAAGTGACACATTATTGTTCAAAAATCATCTCCTAGTTTATTTGATTTTAATTTATTTTCCCTATCCCCATTTTTTTGTAGGGCACTTGCCCCACTCTTATCCCCATTTTACTTCCTTTTGCAGCCCTCTAGCACTTGCCAGGACTTTGTTACAGCCATTTTTGTGCCTAAAAGTTTGGGTCCCCATTGACTTCAATGGGGTTCAGGGTCCGGGATAACGTTCGGGCAACGTTCGGTGCCAAACCCGGACTTTTTCCCAAAGTTCGTTCAGACCCGCAGAACCCGAACGTCCAGGTGTTCGCTCAACTCTACTCCTGACATTTCTCCTCTGTTTCTGCCACTTTTCCTGCCCTATTTTGGTGTTCTGGCACTGTAAAGGTGCCACACATAAGGTTTCCACAGTTGGGCCTCAGCTAGAACATTTAAAAATTTTAAAGGGTATATCAGGCTCTGTGCCACTTAGTTTGGAGCTTATTCGAGTACTTTAGTGGCTTTTGTTTCTCTGAAATAAGTGGTTAGCACTTCCGCCTAGCAGCACTAGGGTTGTCAGTTTGAATCCCAACCAAGGCGCTACCTGCCTGGAGTTTGCATGTTCTCCCTGTGACTGCATGGGTTTCCTCCGGGTACTTTGGTTTCCTCCCATGCTCCAAAGATCTACGTGTAGGTTACTTGGCTCATGTCTAGAGTTGAGCGAAACTGTGGATGTTCGGGTTCGGTGGGTTCGGCCGAACTTCGGAAAAAAGTCCGGGTTCGGTACTGAACTTTACCCCGAACCCCATTGAATTCAATGGGGACCCAAACTTTTCAGCACAAAAATTACTGTAAAACAGTCCTGGAAAGTGCTAGAGGGCTGCAAAGTGATTTTAGAACAATAATCTGTCCCTTACAGCAACAGCAGGAACCTGACCCTATAGAACTAGGAGATGATTTTAGAACAATAATCTGTCCCTCTAAGCAGTAGACTCTACCTAGTCCAGTCAGATTTTTCTGTAATGCAGGATGAGATCTGCAATCTGTCCCTAAAAGCAGTAGCAGTAGTAATCTCTACCTATCTATCTATCTGCAAGCTGTCCCTAAAAGCAGTAGTAGAAGTAATCTCTACCTATCTATCTATCTGCAATCTGTCCCTCACAGCTCCGGCAGCATCCTCTCCCTACACTACCCAGAGAACATGTGACATGCAGCACTGTGACTCCAGCCTCATATAGAGGCTGGGTCACATGAAGCACTGGCCAATCACAGCCATGCCATTAGTAGGCATGGCTGTGATGGCTTCTAGGGAAAACCAATGAAATGCTTGCTGATTGGCTGCCCTGCAGCTATTCAACATGCGTGATCAAATACCCGAACCCAGAACTTGAACCCAAACTTTTTTCAAATGTCCGGGTTCGGGTCCGGGTCACGGACACCCCAAAGTTTGGTACGAACCCGAACTTTACAGTTCGGGTTCGCTCAACTCTACTCATGTCTAAATTCACTGTAGGTTGTGTATGTATGAATGTGAGTTAGGGACCTTAGATTGTAAGCTCCTTGAGGACAGGGACTGATGTGAATGTACAATATATGCATGTAAAGCACTGTGTAAATTTGTGGGCACAATATTAGTACCTGTAAAAAAAATAAAACACAAAATAATACACTATGTCTATTTCAAGATAGAAACTGCCTTGTCTCTTCCTCTTACATTGGAGTTTAATCAACCTGCTTACATACTGTCCAGTGACTGTACAATATTTGTGGCTCTTGTCTCAAAAGCATGCGCTATATTGTTTATTTACCAACACTGCAATATTTCAGGCTATTTTTTTGAAATTATGCATATAAGGTTTATTTCAAGATAAAAACTGTTTTGTTTTTGTACTTGGTTGTAACAGTGGTCTTGCATAAATCCATACTGGTTGCCACTCATCATACCTTTATCATAGACACGTTTCTGTATACTATTGATGTTAGACAGACTTGTCTGTAGTTTCCTGATATACATCCAGTTTTGTAAATTGGTAAAACATTTGCTCTACTGCAATCAGCTGATAACATTCCAGTCAGTAAGGTGTCTTTAAAAATTAGAAATAGTGGTGTGGCTATAATTAAGCTAAGTTCTCTAAGAACTCATGGGTGTAAGCCATCTGGGCCTGGTGATTTGTTTACATTAAGTTTCTCTAGTATCTTTTGAACCTGGTCTTCTGTTAGGCACAGATGTTCCCTTGGTGAAATGCCATTAATATTACTGTTAAAGCGGCGTTCCACCCTTTCTGAATGTTTATTAAAAGTCAGCAGCTACAAAAAGTGTCACTCACCTGTCTCCCGGTCCAGCGATGAGGCCGCACGGAGCCTCGCTCCTCTCCCCCTCCCCTCCATGGCGCCGGCATTGCTACTGTGGGCACCCAGCCGTGGCTTCATGGCTGGGCGCACACTGCGCATGCGCGAAGTCTTCTAGGACCTGTCCTGTGTCCCAGAAGACTCCGGGAGGGGGAAGGAGACCTTCCACTTTCAATTGCCTAAGGCGACCGGAGCGGAAGTACCTGAAAAAATCAGGTATCCCCTCTCCCCCTCCTCCCCAAAAGCTCTGTTTTAGCATCTGGAGCTGGGGAGGAGGACTTAAAGCGGAAGTTCCACTTTTGGGTGGAACTCCGCTTTAAGACCATCAAACACATGTTTTTCAGTTGTGAAAACTAAAAAAAAAATATTATATACTATACATTTGCATTTTCCCTGTCATTTGTGACCAGTTTCCCACATCCTTTTGTTATGAGGCCTATCTGGAATTTCCATACCCATTTTACTATTGATATATAGTGTTGGGCCAATGGTTCAGCCCATCGTCAATCACGATGCTGCTACATCCAGAAAAAAACCCAAAAGCAAAAAACGATGTGCATTCACTGACGGCTGATCGCCAAATACCTCCTCCACTGTTGACAGTTCTCATATATATATGGCCAGGGCCACCTGGCAACATCACCCATGGCAACGCTCCCTTGTGACATCAATGACCCAGAATGCACTGTTCTGTGACCTCACAAGGGGGTGGTGCCACCGGATGACATCACCAGATGCCTCCGTCCTTACCTATATAAGTACTGTAGAACAGTGGAGGAGACATTCACCGGTCAGCCCTCAATTGTGGGTCAAAAGTGCAGAGTGTTTTTTTTTTCTTTTTTGGGTGTGGCGGGCTTCATGATTGACGATGTATTTACATCAGGGGATGTCAAAAAGGAATAGTAAAAAACTGTCTCTGTGTTTTTATTACTTTTTGATACTTTTTTCTTGAATGGGTAGGGGTACTATGTACCCCATACTCAATCACATGATGGGGGCCAGGATCTAAGGGCTCCCTTCTTAAAGGGGGCTTCCAGTTTCCCCTCACCCACAAACCCCCACAACCACAGGCCAGGGTTGTGGTGAAGAGACTCTTGTCTCAACATGTCCCAAAGCACCCCCCATGTTGAGGGCATATGGCCTGGTATGGTTCAGGAGGGGGGGCACTCACTTGCCCCCCCTTTCCTGACCTGCCAGTCCACAACTGGTTAAATGATTTCAATAAAGGAATAGTTGTCCTTTGAAATCTTCACATAGGAGCCTCTGATGATGTTGGCTTTTTGCGTATACCTGTAACTTACCTTGTCCACACCATCATCTTTCTCTTTGCAATGGCCCTGTTATTACTTGCAGTGTATTCCCAGATAGCAAGGATAACTTGTCACAAATTTGTGGCAGTGTTGAATTGTAAGTCTTGTTAACATGCTACACATTTTCACTAACAAGTTGTACACTTGTTGTACACAAGTTGCAGAGCACATGAAGCACAAGTTCTAGTGGACGCTTTTCCAAATTCAGCCACAGTGACCCCAGTGGTGGGATGACTATTGCACAATATAACTGAACCAGAACTTGCAGCAGACTTGTGGAATGTTTGCAAAGAAAGTTGATCTGGAGTCATGCAGTGCAAACTTGCTTCAATTGTGCAACACATTTATGAAGCCTGGCAAGTCCAGAAATTGCTTAGCAAATAATTTTCAAACTTGCAGCTTAATTGCTTGCTATATGGGTAGTCATGTAAAAGTTAAACGATTCATGTAAAATCGTCATATGCTTCAAGGTAAGTCACATAGTATACTGTACCAGGTATCACAGTGTTCAATGTGCCCCAATCCACTTTCCACTACTGAAGCCCTGTGAAGAACCTGAACCTTCAGAAATGGGGTGCACATGTACAATCCAACTATGCCTTCCAACAATGCAGTATCTGATACCTGAGTGAACTATAGCCAAGCCCAAATACTGTCAGATAGAGGACATGTCTAGCCATATGCAGATACTGACTTTCAGTAGGTAATTATTGTCATGGGCGTAAGGGAGACTCTACACAGCACGTAGGATAAATGCAAAACAGACACTTTAGTGCACCTATTGTATATAGTAAATTTTAGTTTAGCTGCACATGACCATATTGTAGGATTACCTTACCTTTGCTCCATCCAAAATGTAATAGTAATCATGTGTAGTAGGTTCCTTTTGTTTAATATTTTTTTTTAAATTTGCAACAGTACTTCCTAAATTGGCACATTTATTTATGTTTTTCAATCTATTACCCTACTTTGCAGTAGGATAGAAGAATCCATTACACAAAACTATTCTTTATATACATTAAATGTTAAACTTTATGAAAATTCTATAGCAATGTACGAGATAGCTGGTGATGTCTAATTAGAAGTATGACCTTCATGCACTATATATAGAAGTATTGGAACAATACCGAGAAAATGAGCATGGCCTCTGTGAAAACATGGAATGGAAATTCTTGAGATAAAGTACACTTGACCTTAAGAGCTTGAACATGCTAATAAATCAATGCTGTTCTCCTATTGTATACATCTCAAGCTATATATCTGGACTATAATACATTTTAGTCAAAGCTATTTACCTTCCTCTAGAGAAACCTCTTACTTTAATGTCAGTATGTCTCATTAATTATAGACATAAACAATAGACATCTAAAACTACAACATATAATGCCAACAAGTATTGAGAAGAATTCTTTTTGTAAATAACAATAATAATTAGAAGAACTCACATAGCATTCATTAATCAAAGTAAATTTTCATAGTGGCAAGCCAAGGTTATTATAATTAGTGCAGGAGTTATAAGTAGGAATGGTCGAATGGTTCGGCCCGAGCATAAGTTCGGGCCAAACTTTCGTTATTCGGTCCTTCGGCAAACATCCGAACAAACGGGTCGTTCGACCATTTGTTCAGCCCCCGAACCGACCACAATGCATTGCGGTGCTGAACAGTGCATTGCAAGCCCTGATTGGCTGAAGCACTGAAAGCTTCAGCCAATCAGGGTACAGAGCACTGCCAGAGTCATGATTGGACACTGTCATCATGACTTTATCCAATCATGGCTCATTCCCGCTCCACAGTATAAAAGTATTCTTTCAATGGCAGCCAATTTCAGTGTGATTTCAGAGTGGAGAGAGATAGAACAGGGCTGTTTAGTGCTATTAGTTAGTTAGTGTGCTATACTGTGCTATTGTGCTTCAATTGTCAGTGCAAAATATAAGTTTAGTGTCAGTATAGGAATAGTGTGAGTGTAGTAAGAAGGACCATCATTCAGCTCTGCATAGTGTGCAGCTAGAGTCGGGACAGCTTAGATAGTTTCAGTGTAGTGTAGTGAGACCGTGTTATTCATACATACATTAGTGTATTTGTAGAGTAGGGACAGCTCAGATAGTTTCAGTGTAGTGTAGTGAGACCGTGTCACTAATCTTGGTTGAACACCGTATATTTGATTGCGTTACTGCACGTTTAACGTCATTTAGATCTGTGTGCGTTACTGCCAGTTTAATGCCATATAGTTTTATGTGCCTTACTTCCAGTTTAGCGCCATATAGTTTTGTGCGTTACTGCAAGTTTAACGCCATTTACTTGTGTGTGCATTAATGCAAGTTTAATGCCATTTACTTCTGTGTGCGTCACTGCCAGTTTAACACCATTTACTTCTGTGTGCATTACTGCCAATTTAACGCCATATAGTTCTGTGTGCATTACTGCCAGTTTAATGCCATTTACTTCTGTGTGCGTTACTGCCAGTTCAATGCCATATCGTTCTGTGTACGTTACTGCCAGTTTAACGCAATATAGTTTTGTGCGTTACTGCAAGTTTAACGCTATTTACTTGTGTGTGTTACTGCCAGTTTAACGCCAAATAGCTGTGTGTGCATTACTGCCAGTTTAACGCCATATATTTTTGTGCATTACTGCACGTTTAACGCCATATACTTGTGTGTGCGTTACTGCAAGTTTAACACCATTTACTTCTGTGTGCGTTACTGTCAGTTTAACGCCATATAGTTTTGTGCGATACTGCAAGTTTAATACCATTTACTCGTGTGTGCGTTACTGCACGTTTAACACCATTTACTTCTGTGGGCCTTACTGACAGTTTAGCACCATTTACATCTGTGTGTGTTACTACCAGTTTAACGCCATATAGTTCTGTGTGCGTTGCTGCCAGTTTAACGCCATATATTTTTGTGCATTACTGCAAGTTTAACGCCATTTACTTGTGTGTGTGTTACTGCAAGTTTAACGCCATTTATTTGTGTGTGTTACTGCCAGTTTAACGCCATATAGTTTTGTGTGCGAAACCGCCAGTTTAACGCCATATCGTTTTGTGCGTTACTGCAAGTTTAACGCCATTACTTCTGTGTGTGTTACTGCAAGTTAACGCCATATAGTTTTGTGCGTTACTGCCAGTTTAACACCATATTGTAAGGAAACACCCATGGCCACCTGAAAGCCTGTGCGCGGGCGCACGTAGTGTGTGCGCGCATCCGTGCGTGTTTGAGCGATGGCAATAGCGCCAAAACGTCCATTTAAGCGGACAGCACCCTGCAGCCAGTGCTGTCCATTCTACAGCGTTCCTGCACCTGTGACCCCAGTGTTTACTCTGAGAGACTTCCTGTACCTGTGACCCCGGCTTCCTTTTGGCCTATCTACAACTACTCTTATGCCTGATCCCTTGTACTTCTACTGCCCGCATGTTACCAACCCGGCCTGTACTACCATCCTTCTGTCTGCACGAGCTCCTGTGGACCATCACCCATCATCAGTGATCAAGTCCAGCCCTCATGCCCCCCTGTGCTCCAGAGCTCCCTGTCTCCACTATCAGGGGTTCTTGAACCAGGGCCGCAAGAGAGGTTGCCCCCGCATAAGTCAGACTCGACCACCAGGTACGTGACAGCAACGGACAGCCATGTCTGAGACTGCCCCAGGGCCCTCAGCTATGGAGGAACTGTGCGCTCACCTTGCCAGCTTGACTCAAGCGGTGAAAAATCTTGAGGAGGGATACACCCGCTTGGAAAACTGAGTCCAGGACCTTTTGCCGCACCAGCAGCAGCCGGTCCCAGCCAAGTCGCATCCCACACGATTGTGACTCTTCCTATGGAGCCTAAGGTGCCCATGCCCGAGCAGTTTACGGGGGACCACAGAAAGTTTTGGGCGTTTCATAACTCCTGTGAAAGGGGAAGTGTTATCTCTACCTGATACCAAGTCTCACCTTGTTCTCTTCATCTCCCTACAGCTTCCCAGCGGGATTTTTCAAGTTTCAGCCATCCTGGACTCGGGGGCCTGTAGCTGTTTCGTGGATCTATCTTTTGCCACCCAACATCACATCCCACTACGACCCAAGGACCACCAGATAGTCATCCGACTGGCTGATGGGTCAATCCGGCACAGTGACCCACAAAACTTTCCCTCTACATGCAAAGATGGCTGGGGGTCATACTGAGTTCTTACTGCTGGACGTTATCGCATCCCCCTATTTCCAATAATCCTTGGCCTTCCCTGGCTCTAGGTCCACAGCCCCCATATTGACTGGAACACTGAAGAAGTTCAGTTTTGGTCCCCCTACTGTCTCAGTCATTGCCTGCAGCAGCCCCAGGAGGATTCTTCAGCTGTTCTCTGTATGGACTCTGATCTGGATCTGGAAACCCGCCTTGCTGTTCCGAAAGCTTACCATGACTTCTTAGATGTCTTTAGTAAGAAGGAGGCTGATACCCTTCCCCCGCACAGGTCTTACGACTTCCCGATTGACCTGCTACCAGGGGCCGAAGTCCCTTTCAGCAAAATCTTCCCTCTGTCTGAAGTGGAGCTGGTGGCTCTCAAAGCCTACCTGGAAGCAAACCTAAAGAAGGGCTTTATCCGGCCCTCCACATCTACCGCAGGAGCAGGGATCTTTTTCATGGAAAAAAAGACCATTCCCTCAGGCCTTGTATTGATTATCGGGACCTTAACAAGGTCACTATTAAGAACCAGTATCCGTTGCCCCTAGTTCCGGAACTTTTTTAGAGACTTGGATCGGCTACCGTGTTTACCAAGTTGGACCTCCACGAGACTATCTGGATCGGGTACCGGGATCTTCATGCCTGAGGAGTTTCGCTTAGATGTCTTAGGGCTCTGCCACAACAATAAGTTAGCCGGACATTTTGGCAACCGCAAGACAACCAAGCTGTTATCCCACACCTTCTGGTGGCCCCACATGAATGAGGACTGCAGGATCTACGTGGGCACTTGTCCCACTTGTGCCTGAAACAAGACTGAAAGGACCAAGGCTTGGGGTCTGCTAAACCCGTTACCTATTCCTGAACGCCCATGGTCCCACATCTTCATGGATTTTATTGTCGAGTTGCCCTCATCCGCGGGGTTTAACACCATCTTCGTAGTGGTAGACCGTCTCACCAAGATGGCACCCCATCAGCAACAGAAACAGCCAAGATCTTCATTAAAGAAATTGTTCGGCTTCATGGCATCCCCAACAATATCGTGTCTGACGGGGGGGGGGCATTTGCGTCCCGGGTTTGGAGGTCTCTGTGCTCCATCTTAGGAATTGAATTGGCATTCTCATTGGCCTACCACCCACAATCAAATGGCCAGACAGAGCAGTACCTCCACTGCTACTCCTCGTACACCCAGGACGATTGGGTCTCTTTGCTGCCGTTAGCCGAATTTGCCTATAACAACGGAGTCCACTCTGCCACCAAGCAATCTCCATTCTGGGTGATTCTCAGCTGCCACCCCACATTCCTACCTAGTCTACTGCCTGAAAGTACCGTACCCGCTGTACAGGAGATCACCCAGTTCCTGGAAGGGAACAACAGAATTCTGCAAGAGACCCTCGTGCAAACCCAGGAGCGTGACAAAAGAACATTTGATAGAGGGTGATGAGGAGAATTGGACTTACAGCCTGGTGATCGGGTCTGGTTCGCCACCAAAAACCTGAGATTGTCATGCCCTTCTAAAAAATTAGATCCAAGATACATCAGACCTCTCCCAGTCAAGAGGAAAAACAACAATGTGACTTAAGAGCTGGACCTCCCTCCTTCACTTTGGGTTCATCCCGTATTTCATGTAAACCTGCTCAAACCAGTGACTAGGGATCCCTTCCCGGGGCGGAGAACAGCTCCACCAAAACCAGTCCTGGTAGATGGAGAGGAGGAGTTTGAGGTAGAAACCCTCCTTGACTGCAGAAGGAGAGGGGGCATTACCCAGTTCCTGGTAAAATGGAATGATATGGACCTGAGGAAAACACCTGGGAGCCAGAAAACAATTTACATGCCAAGGAGCTTGTCAAGTCATTTTGGAGGAACAATCTGGCCAAGAGAGCCCGGTTGGGCATCCGGAGGCTGCCCCTCGGGGGTGGGGCAATGTAAGGAAACACCCATGGCCACAGGAAAGCCTGTGTGTGGGCACACGTAGTGTGTGTGCACATCCGTGCGCGTTTGCTCGCGTCTGTGTGTGCACCTGCTTGTGCGCCGGCAATGGTGCCAAACGGCCATTTAAGCAGACAGCACCCTGCAGCCAGTGCTGTCCGTTCTACAGCGTTCCTGCACCTGTGACCCCAGTGTTTACTCTGAGAGAATTCCTGTACCTGTGACCACAGCTTCCTTTTGGACTTTGTTTGCTTGCTGCCTGCCTGACCCCCAGCCTATCTACAACTACTCTTATGCCTGATCCCTTGTACTTCTACTGCCCGCACGTTGCTGACCCTGCCTCTACCCAACTATCCGCCAGCCTGAACCACTTGTACTGCACTGCCAGCCTGTTACCGGCCTGTACCACCATCCTCCTGTCTGCACGAGCTCCTGTGGACCATCACCCATCATCAGTGACCAAGTCCACCCCTCGTGCCCCCCTGTGCTCCAGAGCTCCCTGTCTCCACTATCAGGGGTTCTCAAACCAGGGCCGTAAGAGAGGTTGCCCCCGCATAAGTCAGACTCAACCACCAGGTATGTGACACATATAGTTCTGTGTGCGTTGCTACCAGTTTAACGGCATATAGTTGTGTGCCTTACTGCAAGTTTAACGCCATTTACTTCTGTGTGCGTTACTGCAAGTTTAACGCCATATAGTTCTGTGCATCACAGTACGTTTGACACATTATATTGCAGTATATTGTAGTGTGTCTGTGGAGTGTGTCTGTGTAGTGTGAGTACTCAAATTAAAGTGCACCAAACACCACTTTACATTGATTAAAGTGCATCCACGCACAGATTTTCACTTGTTCTTGTCATTTGCCAATAAGCATCGCCCCCTCCCTCCTTGTAATGTCTGGGAGGACAAGGAGAGGCAGACGTTCCCTTGGCATTGTAAGGGGGCCAGCAACAAATGTGTCCACAGGCAAAGGTGGATGTGGTGGTCAGTCCTAAGGGAGGGCATCATGTCCTCTGTTTAGTGAGTTTGCCCGTGCTATCCAGCAACAGCATGCAGAGGAGGTGGTGGACTGGCTTACTAAACCTCCTCATCCTCTGTCACATAAGCAGAGACAAATGTACAGTCCCCTGCAGTTGCCAGAATGGATAAATCTGCCTCCTTGTCCACATGTATTCCTGCCATAGCCCCAACATCAGCCATGAAGGAGTCAGCTGAGTTATTTGACCACAGCATCAGCCACTTGCTCCTTGATGATGCCCAGCCATTACTAGATTCAGATGTTGGTTCTGAGGTTGAGGATGACAAGAACATGAGACTAGAAAGAGGGGAGAAAATTGTTAGACAAATTGGAATTCATGTTCCCTCAGCCGCAGCGGATTGCCAAGTTGTCTCCAGTGGTAAAGATGATGATGAAGATGGAGTAGATGGAGATGATGAGGTCACTGATGCGACTTGGGTGCCAGAGGAGGAAACTGAAGGAGGCCGACATCAAGAAAGAGTAGAGAGCAGACACCCTATTCCATCATATTCTGCAGCTGTTATCTCCTGGCCACTTCCCAAAGCTCAGTTATCTGGGCCTTTTTCAGCACATCTGCAGCAGATCGCACTGTTGCTATCTGCAAATTGTGTCTCAGGCACATCAAACGTGGCAAAAACACAAGCCATTTGGGTAACACAGGCTTAACAAGGCATTTAACGTCCAACCACTCAGCCCGTTGGCAAGAGCACCTAAAAGCCACACAAAAGGAGCACAACTCTGTGCTTCCCCCTCCTCCTTACCCACTTCAATCTGCCCCTGGTATACTGAGTCATTACCTCTCAGCAGCCTCCACTGACAGGGATGATGGTATAGCACAGGGTGTCCCAGGTCCTAGCAGCACATCTGCCAGCAGCACACCACCAGCTGTAGACTGTAGCCGGCAAATTTATCTGCCTCATCTGCTGCAGCAGAAAAAAAATACAGTCCCTGCCACCCACATGCCCAGCGTTTAAATGCAAACTTGTCAAAGCTGTTGGCTCTCCAACTTCTGCCTTTCAGCCTGGTGGATTCTGCCCCCTTTCGTGAATTCGCACAATGTGCTGTACCACAATGACAGGTTCCCAGTCGCTACTACTTTTCATGTAAGGCTGTTCCATCTCTCTATCATCACGTGTAAGGGAATGTTCTGGCATCGCTGGGCTAGGCAGGCAGACACAAAATCCACCTTACTGCTGACACGTGGTCCAGCAAGCATGGGCAGGGATGACATATTTCATTCACAGCACACAGGGTAACGCTGCTTGCAACTCGGAAGGATGCAGAACAGGGCGTGGTGCTGCAGCTTGTTGTGCCCCCACATCTCCATACAGCTGGTGGTGATGATGCCAGACCTGTGAGCTCTACACCCTCCTCCTCCACCACCTCAATGCCCTCCTCTTCAGAATTGTCCTATAAATATCAGGTAGCCCCTAAGCGTTCAAAGGGCTATTCCATGAGTCAGGCTAAAAGGTGCCATGCAGTGCTTCAGCTGGTGTGTCTAGGGGACAGGAACCACATCAGAGCAGACATTCTTGTAGCAGTCTGGGGGAGAACACTGCCGGTGCAGCCTCACAAAGTGACTGATTTCTTCCCCAGAACATCTGAAGGGGGAAGACAAGATGGCGCCGGCACCGAAACACAGCACCCTGCCTCACTAAGCGTGGCTGTGTCTCAGATACAGCCAGATGCCAGAACATGCCCTGCTTCACAGGGGGATCCTGAGCCAGAAGAGGACATAGCAGACCCTCAGTCTCCACAGAAGGACCCCCACAAAAGACTGCCCTCATCCCCTCTCCAATCCCCTCTATCCAGCTTGCATGTAAGTAAAAAGCTTAACCTCTCCCCTGCACTGACACTTCTGCCTGACTCTGTGTGTGACAATCCTCTGGAGACGTCAGGAAATGGCTGTTGCCCTTAGAATTCAGGTCTAGAAGCCTGTGTGCAGGCGCACAGAGTGTGTGCGTGCCTGTGCGCGTGTGTATGCGCCGGCATTGGTGCCAAACGTCCCATTTAAGCGGACAGCACCCTTCAACCAGTGCTGTCCATTCTACAGCATTTGTGTGTGTTCCTGAACAACCTGATTACCTGATTATCTGTTCCTGTGACCCGGCTTGTCTTGACCCTGCTTTGATCTCTGCCTACCCCTACCTCAGCTTCCATGACCACTCTTCTGCCTGCTCCCTTGTACCTTTGCTGCCAGCCCATTAACAAACTCTGCCTGTGCCCGACTATTCTCCTGCCTGCTCCCTTTGTACTGCACCACCAGCCAGTTGCCGACCCAGCCTGTACCACCATCCTACCAACTAACACGAGATCGGAGGAGTTACTTCAGTTGCTACCCCGGGTTCCTAGATACCCCAGTCCAGCCTCACTGACCCCTGTGGCCTCACTAGCGGCACTTGATCAGCCCAAATCCATGCAGCTGGGTCTTCTTCTGCCGTCTCTTACCCCAGAACATTGACAATGACGCTTAGGCAACTGCCTATGTCTATACTGTGGGGAGCCTGGACATGTGGTGAGATCTCGCCCTGCCAAGTTTGGTAAGTGTTTTTTCCAGCGGTGATGTACCAACCTCCCCCATACCTGCTTCTACCCCTAACGGCCACCGGGTGCTCCTGCTACTAGATGTTATTGCTTCCCCTCGTTTCCGATCATCCTCGGCTTACCATGACTGCAAGCTCATAGTCCCTGTATTAACTGGGTTACTGGGGAGACCAAATTCCTGTCACCTTACTGCCTCCAGCACTGCTTCCCAGGAACTGAAGGACCTAACCCCACTCTGCATGCTCAGCCTGGATACTGACTCTGACCCAGAAACCCGCCTGTCGGTTCCTTCCGTCTATCACCACTTCCTGGACTTGTTCAGTAAGAAGGGGGCTGAACAACTACCATCTCATAAGCCATATAACTGTCCTATTGAGCTCCTCCCCAGAGCCGAGGCCCCCTTTGGAAGGATCTTCCCCCTGACTGAGCTGGAGCTAGTGGCCCTCAAGGCCTACTTAGATAAGAACTTGAAGAATGGCTTCATCCGGCCCTCTACATCTCCAGCCAGAGCTGGAATCTTCTTTGTGGAAAAGAAGGACCACACCTTGAGGCCTTGTGTAGATTATAGGGAGCTAAACAAGATAACGATCAAAATCCATTACCCCCTGCCTTTGGTCCCGGAACTCTTCTAGAGACTAGGAACGGCAACGGTGTTCACTAAACTGGACATTTAGGGGGCTTATAATCTGGTCCGTATCTGGGAAGGCGATAAGTGGAAGACCGCCTCCCGCACCCGGTTCGGGCACTTTGAGTATTTGGTGATGCCCTTTGGACTCTGTAATGCCCCAGCTACATTTCAGCATTTCGTGAATGATGTGTTCAAAGACTATCTAGATCTCTTTGTCATCATCTACTTAGACAACATTTTAATATTCTTTCCCACCTTGAAAGAGCACCGTAAACATGTTGCCTGTGTCCTGAGTTGCCTTCGGCAGCACGGATTTTACGCCACAGCCGAGAAGTGCGAATTCGAACGCTCCAGTATCCCCTTCCTGGGACTCATCATTTTGGTCACAGACATTACGATGGATCCCAAAAGTTTTGTTGGCTTCACCAACTTTTACGGGAAGTTCATTAAAGGATTGTCAACGATTATTGAGCCAATTACATAGTTCACCAAATCCTACACATGGTTCTTGTGGACTGAGGAAGCCCAAGGAGCCTTCGAGACCTTGAAAGGTCTATTCACATCAGCACCTATCCTGAGGCACCCCGATCCTGCTCTGTCCTTAGTCCTGGAGGTGGATGCTTCCGAAGTTGCTGTAGGGGTCATGCTGTCACAGAGATTAGCGGTTAAGGCTGCCCTTCACCCGGTGGCGTTTTTCTCCCGTAACCTGACCTCATCAGAGAGGAACTACAACATGGGAGATCGTGAGCTGCTGGCAATCAAAGCTGCCCTGGAAGAGTGGCGCTATCTGTTAGAAGGAGCCAGGCACCCTATTTTGATCTTTACTGATCACAAAACCTAGGGTATCTCAGATCAGCCAGAAGACTTAGACCTTGTCAAGCTCGGTGGGCTCTCTTCTTCTCACGCTTCCTCTTCCATGTTATGTACAGGCCTGGGTCAAAGAATAGCAAACCGGATGCCCTGTCCAGGATGTTCTGCAAACCTGGAGATTCCATGATTCCTGGCACGGTTCTACATCCCAGGAACTTCTTATTGACACAGGGGGAATTGCTGCTTCGCATCAGGCAATCTTTAGCTAAGACTCCCAGGCCAGCCATCCCCAGTCTGATTACAAGAGATGGGTTACTGTGGCACAAGAACAGGCTCCTTGTACCAGAAGAGCAATGCTTAACCATTCTGGCATCTTGTCATGACCATAAGTTGCTTGGTCATTTCGGAGCTCACAAGACCACTGAACTTTTATTACGATCATTTTGGTGGCCCCAGGCAGACGAGGACTGTCAGAAATATGTTGGCTCCTGCCCCCCCTGCGCTTTTAAACAAAAACAGCAAAACCAAGGTATGGGGGCTATTAAAACCACTTCCTCTACCCGAACGAGCATGGTCTATGATTTCCATGGATTTCATTGTGGAACTTACATCATCCCAGGGGTATTCTACAATCTTTGTGGTTGTGGACAGTTTAACCAAAATGGTGCACATCCTGCCCATGAAGGGCACACCATCAGCCGCCGAGACCGCTGAAATATTCATTTGGGAGATAGTCAGACTCCATGGAGTGCCTTCTAGCATCGTCTCCGATCACGGAGTCCAATTTACATCCAAGTTCTGGAAAGCTCTGTGTTCTTCTCTTGACATTGAACTTGCTCTCTCATCTGCTTACCACCCACAGACCAACGGTCAGACCGAAAGAACTAATCAAACACTCAAGCAATATTTGCGCTGTTTTTCTTCATTCTCGCAGGATGACTGGGCCTTTCTGCTGCCATTGGCTGAATTTGCCTTTAATAATACAGTTCACTCAGCCACTAAGCAATCCCCATTCCTGGCCAATTACAGCTTTCATCCAACCTTCAAGGTATTCAATACCTTGTGAAGTGGAAGGGTTATGGCCCAGAAGAGAGCTCCTGGGAGCCTGAAGCCAACATCCAGGCGGATGAGCTTATCTAATTGTTCAAGGAGAACAACCCTATTAAGCTTGCCCAGTTGGGCATCTGGAGGCTGCCCCTTGGGGGGGCAATGTCAGGAAATGGCTGTTGCCCCTAGAATTTGAGTCTGGAAGCCTGTACACGGGCGCACATAGCGTGTGCACGCGCTTGTGCGCGTGTGCACATTTGCGCGTGATTGTGCGCGTGTGTGTGCATGTGTGCACCGGTATTGGTGCCAAACGGCCAATTTAAGTGGACAGCACCCTGTAACTAGTGCTGTCCATTCTACAGCGTTTGTGTGTATGTTCCTGAGCAACCTGATTACCTGATTATCTGTTCCTGTGACCCGGCTTGTCTTGACCCTGCTGTGATCTCTGCCTGCACCGACCTCGGCTTCCATGACCACTCTTCTGCCTGCTCCCTTTTACCTTTGCTGCCAGCCCGTTAATGAACTCTGCCTGTGCCCGACTATTCTCCTGCCTGCCCCCTTTGTACTGCACCAGCAGCCAGTTGCTGACCCAGCCTGTACCACCATCCTACCAACTAGCATGAGACCGGAGGAGTTACTTCAGTTGTCACCAGTGACCAGTTCAACCCTCGTGCCATCCTCACTCCTGAACCTTCTGTCTGCTCTACCAGGGGTTCGCAAATCAGGGTCGCAAGAGAGGTTACACCTGCATAAGCCAGACTCCACCACCAGGTACATGACAGGAGGATTTCCCCTCATCAGACAAACCAGCATCTGCCTCTGATATAAAAAACATGCTGCAATCACTATATCAAGGCATATAGTCAAATATAGACAGAGCTATCAGATATACACAGAAGCAAGTCACCCAAATTGCAGAGCACACAGGAGACCTTGAATAAAAGGTGGGAGAACTAGTGTCAGTACATAATGACATGGTGGACACATCACAGTCACAATCACAAGAAATACAGCAATTAAAAGACAAAATCGCAGATTTAGAGGATAGGTCCTGCAGGAACAATGTTAAGATCAAGGGGATCCCTGAATCTGTTATACAACCGGAAAATACCAGATACCTGCAAACATTGTTCAAAAAAACCCTGCCATCAGTGACGAAGCAGGACCTCGTCATAGACCAAGCACACCACCTGGTTAAGCCCAGCTTCCTCCCTGCCTCAGTTCAAGCAACATAATTGCACGCATCCACTTTTTTCATATCAGGGATACAGTTGTGCTCATAGGTTTATATACCCTGGCAGAATTTATGATTTTTGGCCATTTTTCAGAGAATATGAATGAGAAAACAAAAAAATTCTTTCACTCAACTGTGTTTACTATTTTTAAATCATAATGACAACAGAAACTAACCAAATGACCCTGATCAAAAGTTTACATACCCTGGTGATTGCGGTCTGATAACATGCACACAAGTTGACACAAAGGGGTTTGAATGGCTATTAAAGGTAACCATACTCACCTGTGATCTGTTTGCTTGTAATTAGTGTGTATGTATAAAGGGTCAATGAGTTTCTGAACTCCTGACAGACCCTTACATCTTTCATCCAGTGCTGCACTGATGTTTCTGGATTCTGAGTCATGGGGAAAGCAAAAGAATTGTCAAAGGATCTGCGGGGAAAGGTAGTTGAACTGTATAAAACAGGAAAGGGATATAAAAAGATATCCAAGGAATTGAGAATGCCAATCAGCAATGTACAAACTCTAATAAAGAAATGGAAAATGAGGGGTTCTGTTGAAACCAAACCACAGATCAGGTAGACCAACTAAAATTTCAGCCACAATTGCCAGGAAAATTGTTTGGGATGCAAAGAAAAACCCACAAATAGCTTCAGGACTCATGTGGAATGGCTGTTTCAAGATGCACAATAAGGAGGCACTTGAAGAAAGATGGGTTTCATGGTTGAGTCGCCAGAAGAAAGCCATTACTACGCAAATGCCACAAAGTATCACGCTTACAATACGCCAAACAGCACAGAGAGAAGCCTCAAACCGTCTGGCACAAAGTCATTTGGAGTGATGAGACCACAATTGAGCTTTTTGGCCACAACCATAAATGCTACATTTAGAGAAGAGTCAACAAGGCCTGTGAAACACAGAGGTAGGTCGCTGATGTTTTTGGCATGTGTGAGCTACAAAGGCACAGTAAATTTGGTCAAAATTTATAGCAAGATAAATACAGTATGTTATGAAAAAATACTGGAGGAACATTTGCATTCATCTGCCAGGAAGCTGCGCATGGGACCTACTTGGACATTTCAGCATGACAATGATCCAAAACACAAGGCCAAGTCGACCTGTCATTGGCTACAGCAGAATAAAGTGAAGGTTCTGGAGTGGCCATCTCAGTCTCCTGACCTCAATATCATTGAGCCCCTCTGGGGAGATGTCAAAGTGCAGTTCATGCAAGACAGCCCAAGAATTTCCAGGAACTGGAGGCTTTTTGCCAAGAGTAATGGGCAGCGTTACCATCTGAGAAGATAAAGAGCCTCATCCACAAATACCACAAAAGACTTCAAGCTGTCAATGATGTTAAAGGGGGCAATACACGGTATTAAGGACTGGGGTGTGTAAACTTTTGATCAGGGTCATTTGGGTAGTTTCTGTTGTCATTATGATTTAAAAAGAGTAAACAGTTTATTAATAATAAATGGCTTCAGCCAAACAATAACCATGAGTGAAAGAAATGTTCACATTCTCTGAAAAATGGCCAAGAAATCATAAATTCTGCCAGGGTATTTAAACTTATGAGCACGACTGTATGCTTTTGACTGCTTCCAGGAAGCTCAAAAATCTCCCTGAACCTTTCTCACATTTTGCAATCTTTGCAGGTATCTCCCAAGGCCTGGCAAATAGGAGACGGAAATTCACACCAGTTACTGAGACCTTGAGAGCACAGCAAATAAAATACAGCTGGGGACATCCCACAAAACTCCTAGTAACATATAAGGACAAAATAATTCCTGTTATGGCACCTAATGATGGCATTAAATATCTAATCCAATGGGCATAACAAGCAACATACCCTCCCCCCACTGCTAAGAAACACTCGGTTCAATATATCACTAAATCCTGGGAGTTCACTACTCCCCCATAACACTGCAAAAACCCTGGACGCAGGCGATACTTTTTTTTTTAGCTCCATCCCTTCCACATGAGAGGACGCTGGATTACACATCCCTTATTCAGGTGATATCCTACACCCCCTGAAGAATGAATCTGCCAAGCAGATCACAGTTTGTTCTGACACCAGTTATGACAAGTTGTCTTATTCATGCGTTGACATTACTAGTCACTTGTTCAGTTAAGCAGCTAATAATACTACTTATTGATATGTTTTTGAAACCATTAAGGTACTATGTTGTTAAAATACTTCTACTGAAAATGTATTTTCTATCTAATAACCTCCAGCAGACACCTCCAAGCACGCTCACGATGTCCAATGGTTAACATAACTTCCATAAATGCTAAGGGCCTAAACACTTCCTACAAGAGATCTGTCCTCTGGAAAGAAACAAAATACTATCACAATGACATATTATGCATCCAAGAGACACATGTCAACCAATCCAACCCCCCAAATGCATGCACAAGGATTTCACACAATACTTCTAGGCAAACGAAAATACTAAGTCCAAGGGTGTTATGATCACCATTAAGCAAACCCTACTTTCCAACTCCACAACTCCTACTCTGACCCAGCCAGCCATTATATCATATTACAAGCCACTGTTGAAGATAACCTGATCGCTCTGGTAGACTTATACGTTCCCAACAAAAGACAAAAATCCTTTTTTAGGGAACTCCAATCACAAATTAAACTTCAAAAATGGGGAAACCTCATTCTCTGCGGAGACTTTATTGACACCCCGAACCCCATCATAGACTCCTCTAACAAGGCATGCAAACGTACAGCCTCACTATCTTCTCTTATCACTAACACAAACCTATACAATACTTGCAGATATCTGCATGGCATTTCTAAAACAGAGATTGGCTTCATCATGTGGCCATGCTCCAATTTCCATGCAAATTTTTGAGAAACCCTTTAAGAAAAATACATCTCTCTGGCGCCTTAACTCCACCCTCATTAACAACCCCAGATACAAGAAACAGATCAAACAAGAATTATCTTCATTTTTTGAAATAAATACGACTGATGAGATTGATAAATTTATGCTCTGGAACTCACATAAGGCATTTATGAAAGGTATTCTGATAAAATTGGGTGCGCACGAGAAAAGGAGGAGAGCAAAGGAAATATATGACTTACTTACCCAAATACAGGCCTTAGAACAACAGCACAAAATATCTCTAGACCCAAAGACGGCCTCTACCCTAGACTGCTTAAGGCAATCTTTATCCAACTGCCTCATCAACCAACATGTGTATTCACTCAAAAAAGCCAAACTTAACTTCTACACATAAGCAAATAAGGCAGGTTCTCTCCTAGCCAGACAAATAGATAAAACATTACCCCCCCCCATCTCATCACTTATTGATCCAAAAAAAGTAATATAACAAACCCTCTAGACATTGCAAACACTTTCAGCAAGTTTTATTCATCCCTCTACAACTTATAAAGCACCCCCGGATTCCAACCCCCCTCGGAGGAGCATATACAATCCTTTTTAGACTTGATTGAGTTGCCATCATTAACTTCATTACAACAAACTAATATATCAACTCTGTTTACAAAAGAAGAAGTACTTAAAGCTATAAACACCCTCCCCTCGAACAAATCACCGGGCCCTGATGGATAAAGCAACGAATACAAAAGAACATTTGCAGACATTTTAGCTCCCCATCTCACAGCAGTAGCCAACAAAGCTGCGGATACTGGCTTCTTCCCTAAAGAGTCTTTAGAAGATTTAATAGTGGCAATACCAAAGCCACTAGGTAGGCCAGGTATTGCCAACCTCATTTCCTCAACTGCAGGGATAACATTAACATTGTCTCTGGAAACAGCATTCTTTGGTATAGGAATAGAGAGCTGACCATCTGAACACAGAGGGGTTGATTTACCAAAGCTGGAGAGTGCAAAAAACGGTGCAGCTGTGCCAATCAGCTTCTAACCTCAGCTTGTTCAATCAAGCTTTGACAATAAAACCTTGCAGCTGATTGGTTTCTGTGTGGAGCTTCACCAATTGTTTCACTTTCAAGCTTTAGTAAATCAACCCCAGAGTCTTCATTACTCATGCCCTAATAGTAGCAAAAAGAACTATAGCCAACACATGGAAATCCAAAACATCTCCCTCTGTATCCAAAACCATAAGCTTCTTAAACACACATGCTTCAATGGAACTGATGTTCCCAAGGGTGTATGGGAAAAACACCCATACCCAACAAAAATGGGCGTGCTGGACCAAAGACAGTAGAAACAATGTCCCACCATGATTACAGTGCAAGTAACCTTACAAGACTTCTTTAGGATAACAAACAACAACATAAATTGATATGGCACTGGTTCTATGGATATTTAAAATTCAGTATCATCTTGCAGCTTAGCAGCCTGGATTCATTCTTGGGAGAGAGTAGGAACATAAGATGGTCTGGAATCAACATTAAGGCGCTTTTGTACAACAATATAGTACATGCCCCGGCTTGGTAAGTGTAAATTCCAAATGGACCAATCCGAACATAAGTCAGTTAAAAAGTAATTTTTATTTAGGTTACTCACAGACAATTAGCATCTGGCTCCTTAAGGACAACAGTGAGCCAATCCCACATGTTTTCTCTCAGATGGAGGGGTCTCTGGTATTGATGGCCGCTCTGAGCTAGATGGGATGGTAAAAAGGGCTCCTAGGGCTGGCGGGTCTGGTGACGTCAAACCAACATGAACAAAGGACAACAGTGAGCCAATCCCACATGTTTTCTGGTCAGTCGGTGGAACGATTCTCCCAGATGGAGGGGTCTCTGGTATAGATGGCCGCTCTGAGATGGCTGGGATGGTTAAAAAGGGCTCCTAGGGCTGGAGGGTCTGGTGGTTGATCCATGTAGCAGGGGAGCCGCTCTGTGGACCCTGGAATGGATGGACCCGGAGGGAGCCAGGAAGTGAGCCGGTGACCGAGTGAAGGGGTGGGCGAGGCGACGGCAGCACCCACGGTGATGTCAAACCAGCACGTCTGCCATGCCTGGCTTGGCTGGAAAAGTGGGAGGCATCTGGAGGAAGGAGACAGATGGACAGGTCCCGTCACGCCGATGACATGTTTCGCAAGGCGTGACTTGACAAAGCAAATCCTTGCGAATCATGTTGTCAGTGCGACGGGACCAATCCATCTGTCTCCTTCCTCCAGCTGCCTCCCACTTTTCCAGCCAAGCCAGGCACGGTAGACGCGCTGGTTTGACATCAACGCGGGTGCTGCCGTTGCCCTGCCCACCCCTTCACTCAGTCACTGGCTCACTTCCTGGCTCCCTCCGGGTCCATCCATTCCAGGGTCCATAGAGTGGCTCCCCTGCTACATGGATCAACCACCAGACCCTCCAGCCCTAGGAGCCCTTTTTAACCATCCCATCCAGCTCAGAGCGGCCATCCATACCAGAGACCCCTCCATCTGGGAGAATCGTTCCACCGACTGACCAGAAAACATGTGGGATTGGCTCACTGTTGTCCTTAAGGAGCCAGATGTTAATTGTCTGTGAGTAACCTAAATAAAAATTACTGTTTAACTGACTTATGTTTGGATTGCTCCATTTGGAGTTTACACTTACCAAGCTGGGGCATGTACTTTAGCATAACAACCCTGTGCTTATTTATTATAATAATTATTAGATTTGGTACCTATCAATTGTAAGATTTCAGTTTTAATACTTGCAATGCTACATATCTTAATATTTTCTATATTTTAGGCTATTCAATTAATGCATAAAAGAATAACAGTTGCGCTAAATAAACATTAAAAAATGGTGAAAGTAATGCGTATATATATTCCAAATAAAATGAAAATAAGTATAAATAAAATATAAGTAGTGTCCAATATTGATTGGAAAAATTCCTTTAAAGTCCCACACCAACAGTTGAAAAACTCTGTGACTTAATTCAAAAGTTGTTTTTAAAGTGTATAATGTCCAGGAAATCACTCCAACACCAAACAAAAAGTGAAAGTATTGCGACCCAGTTCTTCCTTTAAAGCGACACAAGGGTGAAAAGACCACCACCGGAGGATAGTGCACCTCTAAGTTAATAAAGGGTACCCTTACCGGAGGTAATGGACTTACTATCGCTAGCAAGTCATGAGCGCTGGCAGAAATATAACCCTCTGCGGGGTATCACACTCCAAAAAGGTCCTCTCTTCCTAGTGAGCATACATCTGATAGGATAGACAGCCTATTCCAGCCTCTCTCCAACCGATAATCTCATACATAGGACACCATATACCGAAGTCATGGAAAGGAGAACAGTCTCATAGCGTAATTCCGTTAAAGAGATAGGTTTATTGTATAAAACAAGTGAATACTCACATGACAAATAATCTTAAAAGCACATAGGAAATGTTTGCCGGCAAAATAAAAACGTTCCCGTTCCTCCAGAACGTGTAGGCGTGGTGACGTCAAACGTAGCTCCGCCCTACATGTTTTGTCATACGTGACGTCTTCCAGGGGCACGGGCTACGTACTGACGCACCACCTTTTATATCATATCTGAGTACCAAGCCTCGTATTGACAGCCGGTCGCCATTTTGTTGAAGACCAAGCCTCGTACCGTGTACCAAGCCTCGTATTGACAGCCGGTCGCCATTTTGTTGTAGACCGAGATTCACATGGATGGAGTATCAAGTCCACCAACGTGAGCCCCAGTCATCTTAGAACCTTGACTGTTATATTTATTTGCAAACTTCCGGAAGTAAAAACTTGATAAAACACAAATAAAATAAATAAAAATAAATCTCTGCCTACAGTCTTAGAATATGTTCTCATAACAGATCAATTGTAAAAACGAGGTATACAATAGGAATCATACATATTAACAATCCTATCAACCAAGTGATAATCTTCCATTGCCATTTTGTTGGAGATCAAGGCTCACACATTTAAAGGGACATTGATAAAAATATCCCTATGTGGGAACCTTGATTCTCACATCATGAAACTTCTCAATCGGGCCATACAAGTGCTATTGGTACAGAGACACATCATCCAGAAAGTTAAATGAAGGCATCTTCTGGACACACAGATATTTTAATGAGTAGTAACCATAACAAAACCTCAAAGTAGTTGTATAAGGTTAAGACTCAGTCAATTATAGGGGAATAAATGATATTGGGAAAATAAATTCTCAAAAAGTCCACCTGGTCGAAGTTTTTTAAGTTTGGTCCATTTAACTGCAAATAGGGGTCATGAATTATCAATAAATGCATTAATTTCCACGTCCACATTAAGTCCTTTGGGTTTTAAAGTTTGGGCCTTGTAAATCCAACTCATTTCTAACTTGGAGATTTCTCTCCTCTTATAGCCACCTCTCCAACTTAACTTTAAAGTGTCAATAAGTTAAGTTGGAGAGGTGGCTATAAGAGGAGAGAAATCTCCAAGTTAGAAATGAGGACTTCCCAAACAACTTTTGAATTAAGTCACAGAGTTTTTCAACTGTTGGTGTGGGACTTTAACCACTTGACAACTGGGCACTTAAACCCCCTTAACAACCAGACCAATTTTCAGCTTTCAGCGCTCTCACACTTTGAATGACAATTACTCAGTCATGCAACTGGTTGTCAACTTTTTGAGACACTGAATTAAGTTTTCAACAAACCCTTCAGGAGTAAAGATTGAACCTCTAAAGAGAGGAGAATATCGGTGGAGAGGTTGAATTGAATAACTGTGAAATTTCAATTCAACCTCTCCACCGATATTCTCCTCTCTTTAGAGGTTCAATCTTTACTCAACCTAAATGTTCCGGGTTTGAAATTTTGGGTTTCCTGAATTACACCTGCACCTTTAATTACGTAAATAACTATTAAGTACTGGGGATAAACGTCAATTTACCTGGTTTGAATTTTTTG
>BLSH010436056.1:97735-107952 GCA_018402905.1 Glandirana rugosa
GGAAAAAAGATTTCATCTACAAATACGGAAAGGTTTCTTCACAGTAAGAGCTGTGAAAATGTGGAATAGACACCCTCCAGAGGTGGTTTTGGCCAGCACAGTTGATTGCTTTAAAAAAGGCCTGGATTCTTTCCTTAATGTAAATAATATAACTGGGTACTAACATTTTTAGGTAAAGTTGATCCAGGGTGAATCCGATTGCCTCTCGGGGAATCAGGAAGGAATTTTTTCCCCCGTTATAGCAAATTGGATCCATGCTTTGCTGGGGTTTTTTGCCTTCCTCTGGATCAACTGTGGGTGAAGGATTGTATATGGGATTATTTGGTTGTGCATGTGTATATGTATATATATATATATATATATATATATATATATATATATATATATATATATATATATAAATGTTTTTTGTTTTTTTTTGGTTGAACTGGATGGACTTGTGTCTTTTTTCAACCTGACTAACTATGTTACTATGTATAAAGATCTGGTAGTGTACCCGCCCTACTACATAAAGGATACAACTGACGTCCTGGGCAAGGTTAAGCAGATTACAGTTTCAGAGGGAGCTCTGCTCATTGGTATAATATAGACATAAAATCACTATATATGTCTATACCAAATGAGTTGGGTATAGCAGCAGTCTCTCACTATCTTGATGAAAACTTCCAAAGTATGGAGGCACAAAATTAGTTAATTATTGAACTCTTGGATTTTGCGTTGAGAATTTTTTTTTTAAGTTCACAGACCTAAGTTGTCAACATGTGAGAGACACGTCGTGGGCCAGTTTTCTAGACCTTACAATTAGGATTGAAAATCATGGGCTAAAGACCAAGACCTACACGCAAAACACTGCAGCTAATACCCTGCTCCATGCTTCTAGTCACCATGAGATTTCTTATCAGAGTTTACCGGTTGGCAGTTTACATGGATTTTGATGAAACTGCTCAGAGGATGCTGTCTATAGGCATGAGGCAGGAACGTTTTATGATACATTCAGATAGAGGAGTTATTCCCATAGGATTATAAGAACCACCAGGAAAAAGGCAGCCTCTCGAGAAAGGGTGGAGCACCTTGTCCCTAAAACGATGAAAGAGAATGAAATGGAGAATGCAGGTCCGGTCCGGAAAGGGGTGAAAGACCCCTTATGGTGGCTAAGAGGGCAAACAACCTGAAAGATATGCTAGTAAAATCTAAATTAGTTAAGAGACCCTCAAGAGATTGGTTCACCAGTTCCCCAGAAATAAGGGGGATGTTCCCGTGCAGTCATCGTAAAATTTGTAAATATGTGTTTGCTGACTCTGTTTAAAATAAAGCAGTTTATTAAGTGCAGTAGCACACATGTGTTGTACATCAACGCTCTTGTGGGAAATCCTATGTAGGGACAATGAAGTGTGAGTTTCATGTCAGGATCAGCAAGCACATCAATAGTATCAAGCAGAATGCTGATACTCTCTTGGCTCATCACTTCAAAGAATATCACGATGGGCGCAAAGATGGGCTAAGAATGAAGGGGTTCATTGCTTTAAAACTGACAAACAGGAGGGGATATTTTAATACTATTATACTTAAAAAGAAGGAATGAATTTTTAAACTTGTGACTATGAGCCCAAAAGGGCTCAATACAGAAATGCGTCTGAGGGTCTTCTTGGAACCATAAAAAACCTTAATATCAATTTCATATATGTAGCAAGTTATTGATAAGCTAGGCTATGTATACTCCTTTGTTTAAAGCAGCTCTGAAACATATGAATGGCTAGGGTCCATTTAAATACTTATGATTTGAGTGATAATACCCTTCTGGTTGAATTAAGAAACACCAATAAAAATATGTACTTTCTTTTTAAGTTGCTTTATACATGCTGAGATGGCTGCTTAAGTTTTAGAATGTTTATGGCGACTGATCGGAGTAAGTGGGCTGGATGCTGCAGGAACATACGTCTTGTTGAAGCTTACAGTCACAACCATAATAGTGGCTTCCAACTTGCCACCCCACTGACGGGCACTATGTGCTATTAATGCCAGGATGACCAGAATGCATGCATACCTATGCCAAATAATGGACACTCCACGGAACCTGAGCAGCATCAACAGATATGTTGATAAGCTGACATCTAACAGCACCGGAGCGGTGAGAACCTTTGGGCAGCTGCACTCTACCTAACCTATTTATGTGTCTTTTTGCAATAGACAGCTTGAAATGCCGGCTCACATGTTTAAGACACAGCATATGAATCCAACTGCTTTGCTCTGTCTGCCACTCTGCTTACTTGATGATAGCCCATAATCAAGCTTTGGGCTTTAGTATCCAAAGGCTGAATTACCTGTGTGGGGTGAATCCAGTGACCAGCATCTTGTGGGAAAACGGCTTTAATTTGTTTAAGTGGAAAGATGCTATACTAGTGGAATGACTCAGTTGCATTTATCCCTTCATGCCTAGCGACCTAGGCTACCCAGTATGACTCCAACACTTTATGTTTAAATAACATGACAGATTTAATGGCCGAGAGCTGGCAGCTCCACACAATCATTATATGAATAAAGTCAAATGGAGGATTTGGTCAATTATAATGTTCGATATATTAAGATGACATATCTTAAAGTCCATTGAACATTGGATCGTGTTAAGCACCATGTTAACAGCACCTGCGGTGAATAGGCAACTTCCCCATAGGGATTAAAGAATTAAAAAGCTGCCTATGTTCTAGGTCCACTCATTTACATTGCTGCTTGCTTATTAATATAAGGTGTAATGATCCCGTACCACGGACTATTCTGCAGTTGCAGATTGTGAAATATGTTATGTCTGATAAGTGGCTATCTGTGGTCTGATCTGATCCCCTGGGTTTAATTTAATTGTTATCTTGTTTCTATCACCCAGAGTGTGTATGTCAGTGTGTGGTTGTGATGGTGGCCGGACTCGAGTAGTATAAGGTGACAAAGTTGTAAATCCTTAATTTTAAAAAGTGGCTGGAGGTGTTATAAATACCACTGTGTTGGTGATATAATTGTAATTTTTCTATTAAATTTCTAATAAAGTGTTATTGGAATTTCTGGTTGTGACTCTAAAAATAAAAGTTAGTTTTGCAATTGCAGGAACAGATTCACAGGATGCAATCTCTGTGTTTAAAATGTCCGTTCTGACAAAATGTATTATTACATCATATTTTATACATAGATAAGAAAGGGGTGGTGTGAGATGTTATTGAAAACTAACAAATAGAAATATATTATTAAAAGCAAGCGAATAGAACAATTGCAAAAGTAAAACATTTGAGAGAGAGCTTCTAGCAGAAGTTGTATTTGTGTGATAAGCTAAGGTCACAGAACACATTACAGCAGCGTGAACAAAATGGAGTCTCTTGTGCTGTAAAGAACAGTACAGTGAAAGTCTGTGTCATTTCCCTCCTTTTGTTTATTTGACACCATTCTTCTCCACGTTACATTCAGTCGATTGCCAGTAGCTCCTGCTACGTTGGCGCAGAGAGACGGCATCCTGTTCAGCTCTCTCCTAGTTTTCTCAGAATAATGGGTTCATCAGGGCTGGTGGGCCATCTGTTGGTACAGTGGGTGATCACACAGAGGCACAGCCTGATAAGGAAGTGATGTGGAGATATTTTGGTGAAGTGATGTACATTTTGATCAGACCCTTATTAGGACTGTAGAAGTCCATATTGGCATTATAGTGCTCCAAGATATCCGTTGTTTGGTCTCTTTCAATTCAGAATTTGTCCCCTAAGATAGAGAGTTCTAAATATACCATGCCCAGTGAAATATATATATTTTACAGGAAACATATGTACTTTATATATTTCATGGTTTTATGGGAAATGGACCTGGTTTGCGGTTTACAAGACTGTTACCTATTACAAAAACTTTTTCTGGTGCCTTCAATAGCTTATTTAAATGCAGAGCAATTAAGTGTATCCCTTGTCTTTTGAAGGCGAAATAATGAGAGTGGGAGGGCTTCTTCTTATACCCTGGAACATTGGTAACGAAGTTACCCTGTTGTCTTCAGGAGGGGCAGTCCAGACATCACGTCTCCATCTAAGGCAGATTCTTAACATGTTAATTTAGAAACTGTTGGTGGTCTTAATACCTGGCCTCTTGTGCTGAGCTTAAAAACCAACAAGCTTCAATTCTGGCCAATCAGGAGTCAATGCAACTCCAGCCAATCAGGGAAGGCCTCTACCTGGATGGGTGGGCGTGGGCAGAGCAAGGGCATAAAAAGCAGGAGAACAGCATTACAATCTATGTTTGGTTGGTGATCCTACCATGGTGACGTAAGATTCCCTGTGTCCCTATCTCCATCTTTCTGTGTTCCTTTTCTTTTTCTGTTTACTTTCTTTCCTTAGTAACATTCTGTTTTTACATGAAACAACTGTTGTCGTTTTTGTAATCCTCACTTTGTATTTTAGCAATAACTTTAATACTTTTAAGATTGTAACATTTACCCCATATTTGGTTGTATTTGATTAGTGACTAGCTTCTTTTCTGTAAAAATAAATTAGATCTTTATTTTCTTTTAGCAAAGGTGTCATTGATTATTGATTTTATTCGTAACAACCGCAACAGCATAGGTTGATTTTTATATAGACGAAAGCTTGTAATCACTTATTTTATTTATCATTAAGCGTATAAGTGTGTTAGGTAAAAATCACTTTAACAGATGGTGCACCTTTAGTGAGGAGTTTAACGTTTAGATGATTGTGGGTTCAGGCAGGCTTATCTATGTCTTTGATTTTCACCTCTGTCTGAACACCTAAACTAGTAAACTTCTAAGAACTTTTCTTTTTTTTACCTTTTATCTGTACTAACTAACACTTTGATGAGACTGATTTTGAATAGGATAATTAAAATAAGATTGTAAGTGTGGATAAGGGCTGTGTTTCCACTACTGCAACTCCAAAGTCGCACGATTTAGAGTGTGACTGTGAAGGGTGATTTTGAGTGCGACTTTGATCCAAATTTACACTCTGGGTCGAGGTTGCATCGGCAAATCGCATCAGAGTACCTTTTCAAATTCACTGCAACTTTAAGTCGCATAGATTGGAACAGGGGCCATTGAAATCAATGGGCTGTGACTTGTAATGCTACTTTATGTGTTCAGAATCGCATGACAAGTTTCGCTAGTGGAAACGGAGACTAGGTCACCTTGAATGATTTTGATGTGTATGAATCTGTATTTCTGGATAATCTACTAACTGGGGATTGTAAACGTTGTAGTTTTGTGAACACTGGTTATAGTATAACTGCTACAAACCTTATTGCTAATAGTTGTGCCTTTGTTTACCAAAAAGCAGATCCAGTTGACCCTTGAAGGAGATTAGGCCAGGCTTTGTTATTGAAAGGCACATGTGGGATGGAGGCTGTGTTTCCATTAATGCATCTCCAAAGTCACACGATTTAGAGAGTGACTGTGAAGTGCAACTTTAGTGCGACTTTGAATGCAACTTTGATCCAAATTTACACGCTGAGTTGAGGTCGCATTGGGAAGTCGCATCAGAGTACTGCAGGTACCTTTTCCATTTCGCTGCAACTTTAAGTTGCTTAGACTGGAACAGGAGCTATTGAAATCAATGGTCTGTGACTTGTAATGCAACTTTAAGTCCAAGGTCGCATGACCAGTCGCACTTGTGGAAACAGAGACTAAATCCCACTCAATGTACTTGAGTATGAATCTTTCTTCCTTGCAATTAATAACTGGAAATTGTAATTAGACCTGTATACTATACGGTGGCTGATGGGAACCATATTGCTAAAACCCTGTTCTCACCTAAGCGTTTTTCAACTTGTAAAACGCTCATGTGTGAATAGTTGTGCCTCAAGTAACTGCCTTTGGTACTCCAAGCAGTCATATAGTTTCTTGATTATCCAAGTTTGATCTCATCATTCTTGGGATAACAGGAGTAGCCCTAATATACGTAGTTCTCTTAGAATATTTCAGAAAGTCTGCGGGGAGAGATTGAACTATTAACGAGTTTGGGAATATCTCTAGGTTTTTCTTTGGAGTCAAGAACAAGGAAAAAGTTAAACATTGTTCTGACAAGTAGTGAAAAAGAAAAACAACGGGGCCGGGGAGGGATCGGCCACCCAATCACTGATTAGAGATTAGCTACCTCTAAGGCAACCAATTAAAGGTTGGGAAATCGGTTCAGGGTTCAATCCATTAGGATGGGAAATCAAATCGCTTCAAGGAGGGGGTCTGGGTGTGATAAATCTTACCAACTGACCGCAAGGGAAGAGATGATAGATAAATATGGACCCTGGATGATAAAATATATTTGTGATTGGGAACGGTGGACTGGAATGAAGCTTTTGAAGAGAGGTAGCTTTAAACCTAAAGTATGGGAACAGCTGTGGTCTGGTCATCACAAGAAGATGACGCGGCCACAGGAAAGGGATGCTTTGGCTATATGGATGCTGGAGTCAGTGAATAGGACAGAGGAAGGGAATGTTTTGACTATGGGATTGAAGGAGAAATCATTCCAAGCACTGCTTGAGGGTAGGGACCAACAGAAATGGTCTCCACCCCAAAGTCGTCGCAGTGATGAACAGGGGGACAAGGGCCTGGGCCTTATGCAGGTGCCCAGTCCATATCAGCAAAGTGCTTAAGTGCTGATATGAATTGTCATCTTTCAGTGGCTGACAATAAGGGAAAGCCACAAAGTAACAAGTTTGATACCCCAGTTAAATGTGAATTACAGGAGGAGGTAGTGGCACAGGAACGGGAAGAGGAAGGCCAAGCAGCCAGCCAAGGCTATGCTGGCATTAAGGGAGAAAAAACTCCAGGCAGAAGGGATACTTTCTGTCCCTCTGATGGAAGAGGGTGGGACATTAAATATCACTGGTAAAAGGTGTAGTAAGCGTGCTGGAAGAACTACGCTGATCTTTGCATCCAGGTGGTTGGCAAAGCAGTATGAGCATTTAAAGTTACAAAACACATCCCTAAAAGATGCTCTAGAAATATCAACAAGTAAGGTTAGTGCTTTAGAAGCTTCTATGGCAAATTCTGATGCTATCCACCAGAGAGTAGTAATTGAAAACCAGAGATTACAGGAAGAAATTCATCAGCTTGGAAAAAGACTGAAGGATGCAGAAAGTGAGGTGAAGGGATTATTTGTCAGCTGCCAGGTACAGCTTGCTCAGATTTCAGATAAGGGGGAGGACAAAGCAGAAGATTTTGGTATCTCTGAAGTCAGTGGGACATCCTCCACACCTAAGGTATGTACCAATAGGAATAAATCCACAGAAGGTAAGAGCTCTTTAAAAATTGCCCCTATATTCTGTAAGTCACAAGAAAGAACTACTGATCCAGGAAAAGCCATCCCACTATCAGCTACTGAACCTCCTCAGTCATCTAAAACAAAACCTTTTGTTAAGAGATGTTATACAACGTTAGATAAGATTAAATGCCATTTATGTGGACTCTTTGGCCACATAGCTAAATTCTGTTTATCCAGTCCCATTGAAAAAGTAATGAAGCAAAATCCCTATAGAACAAAGAGACGTGATTTTGAAGTGCACTCTGCACGCTTTGCAATGGGGCCTAGGGGTAATCAATATGAAAAGCCTAGATCATGGGTCCCATTCCAAGATCCTAAGGTAAGGAGGGCATCCATACTGGCTGAGAATGGGCTAATGAAATGGGATGGATCTTTGGAAGAAGGTCAAACCTACAAAACAGGTTTTAGGGGTTTAAAAAGAGGTACAGGTCAGTATAGAAAACAGGCTGGTATTTGGGGTGTCTAGAGTTTGCATTCAAGCTAGCTGATTGTGAGAGTGTGTGTATGGTTTGAATACAGGGAACATATGTTGTGTCATCTGATTTACCTGTCTGTTTGTTGTCCCAGCAGCTGACAGCCCACTGGAAACTGCCCCCCCCCTTCTTTCTAGCCAGGCCTGTGAGAGTGTGAAGAGCACTGTATTGACATGTACATTTGTTTATTCAATGGAATGTGTTTTATTTTTCAGAGACAAAGTTTTGAAGAGTTTTTTTGGTAAGGTATTATAATTGGTAGCTAAACAGTGTCGCTAAAAGGTATTACGAGCTGCTCATTTTTTAACCATGGTGATTTTTTTTTTTTTGGAAATTAATGGTATGCCGTCAACAAAATCCACGTGGTAATAATTACGTTGAGCTCAACAATTTTTTGGTATTTGGGGAAAAGTGCACTGGTTCAAAATGAATAAGAGATTTTGTGGAATATGATGTAATGTATGTTTGTGTGTTTTGTAAGTTAATGCCTTTTATTTCAGGTATCTAACCAGGGTTTATTTTTTGTCTAGGAGAAAATTTGAATTATCATTACTAAATTTTATGTGTTTCATCCCTTAGATTTGATCATTGGGGTTCATGGCTCTCAGAACAACAGGAGATCATGGCCTCCACAGACAACTTTATAGAACATTTGTTTTTTCTTTTTCCTGGTTTGTCTTATTCCACAGGTGGAGGAGGTTTTTACTAGGGTTACATCATTATTATTTAGTTGGTCCTTCTGCTTGACAGTGTTTTGTCTACCTTGTATGGGTTGTATGTTCTGGTCCAAAAGGTGTGGAGCTCTGGTATGAATTAGTTTCTTTGCTCCAGTGATTAGCAGAACCAACTGGCTAAAGTCGGCAATCCCCTATTACCAGGGACAATATGATTGGTCATCTCCAGTCTAAAGCTAGATACACACTGTACAATATCCTGTGGGTTTTTTTTCCTTTGGATTTGCTGGGACTGTGTAATGTGAGATCGGGCCTCAAGGGTTTTGATTTGTGTGTTCTCAGGCGGGCCATGGCTCTGCATGGTTCTGGTAAGTCCGGGGGAAATCAGACAGCCGGGATTGTACAGTGTGTATGGGGTCTTATTTAGTTTAAATGAAAAGTTAGTTAAGAAGGCAGTAAATATTTGTCACTCTATTGTGCTAAGAAATGTTATACATATTGGTTATTGTTACTGTGTTTAGTGGTAAGTGTTTCTTTTTTGGTAATGTCCAGAGTTGGAATTGGATCTGTCATAGATCTGTTACATATGTTTCTTATTCCCAAACATCTGTAGCCATGTTGATACTTTTTAGTTCCATAATGTAACTGTTAGGGGTCTGCTATTTTAAGACTGCTTAACCCCCCCTGCTGTTATAATTGGGACATTGCCAGCCAGTCCTGTTTTTCAAAACTCTGCTCATTGCCTCTGGCTTGTGTATGTTAATTACTCTAGCAGGCTTGGTGTCTCCAAGTGTATTTCCAGTCTGTTTCCTGCCCAGTGTCACCATGCAACTTGGCTCCTAGAGTTTCCGGTTTGTCTGGTTTTGACGTGGCGATTTGTTACTAGTTGTCTAGTGGGTCTTTGTTGTATTTATCACTAACATCTGTGTGTTTCAAGGCACACCTGTCGGTTTGAATTGTACCCCCTACTGTTCAGTGATCCCAGAGCCTTAGTGCTGCAAGGGATATTTTGTCTGATTGGCTGTTTGTGCCCCATAGCAGTAGTTCCTTAAGCTGCACACACATTGCGTAATTTTATCTGTTGTTCAGTTTTTATCCCTGCCTTCAGATATGTAGTGCGAGGGCCTGCCGGGTTGCATACAGGTTGAGAGTGTTTGGGTCTGGCCTCGTACTGTGTGGTTCTGGCGAGGTAGGAGTTGTACAGGGAAATTGTATGGGAGTTGCATGGTGTGTGTCCAGATATGGACTCTGTGTCTTGGCTTTTGTTATATGTATGGGTCTGCTGTATTCTCCTTAGTTAGTACCCATAGGTGTCCTTGTCCTAGACTCCTCTGGTACTCTAACTGGTAGTCTGTGTCTTGCATGCCCGCAAGAACAGTGCCCCGGTGCTGCACTAAGCCCCTGAAATTCATGTGAGTCCAGTTTGATTAGTGTAGGCAGTTTATGTTGTATGGGCGCAGGATAACATTGTCTGATTGCAGGATTGATAACCAGGTTAAAAGGTGTGCAGCCTTTAGAAAGAAGGAAGTGGTGGAAGGGTGTATATGTGAAGGAAGAAAGATTTCCGACGTGTGGAAAATTGGACCAATAGTTAGGACGTTAGTCTGTTACAATAGGACGCGGGTATGTTGTATTTGACGGATGTGATTAGTTTGACCTGAGTGTACTTAAAGTCCCCGAATCACGTCGTGGCCCCGTGACAAGAACGCCCGTACGTTCTGTGTCTGATGGTCAATCTCATGGTCTCCTCAGATCCTGTTCCTGTGGATACCCATGATTGATTCCTC
>BLSH010436056.1:107962-133485 GCA_018402905.1 Glandirana rugosa
AGACCTTCAGGCCCAAGACGACCAGGCAGGCTTGAAGCCCTGTTTCAGGCCCAAGCCCAGGCCTGCCTTGGCACCCCCCTTCCCGTTTTTTTACTTGATTTTAATTTATTTTCCCTATCCCCATTTATTTGTAGGGCACTTGCCCTAGTTTGAAGATGATTTTAGAACAGTTATATGGCTTCTACCGTTAATTAATACTTTTCAGACACAGTTTGAAGATGATCCACATTCACCTCCATTTTTGCTTTTTTTATGTTTTTATTTTTTTTTAAATATTTAAAGTTATTTCCCTGTCCCCATTTTTTTGTAGGGCACTTGCCCTACCCTTACCCCCATTTTACTTCCCTTTGCAGCCCTCTAGGGCTTTCCAGGACTTTGTTACAGCCATTTTTGTGCCTAAAAGTTCGGGTCCCCATTGATTTCAATGGGGTTCATTGTCCGTGCGATCGTTCGGGTTCCGTCCGGACCCGAACCCGGACTTTGTCCCGAAGTTCGGACGGACCAGCAGAACCCGGACTTCCAGAGGTTCGCTCAATTCTAATTACGAGCTGCTCATTTTTTAACCATGGTGATTTTTTTTTTTTTTTTTGGAAATTAATGGTATACCGTCAACAAAATCTATGTGGTAATAATTACGTTGAGCTCAACAATTTTTTGGTATTTGGGGAAAAGTGCACTGGTTCAAAATGAATAAGAGATTTTGTGGAATATGATGTAATGTATGTTTGTGTGATTTGTAAGTTAATTTATTTCAGGTATCTAACCAGGGTTTATTTTTTGTCTAGGAGAAAAATTGAATGATCATTACTAAATTTTATGTGTTTCATCCCTTAGATTTGATCATTGGGGTTCATGGCTCTCAGAACAACAGGAGATCATGGCCTCCACAGACAACTTTATAGAACATTTGTTTTTTCTTTTTCCTGGTTTGTCTTATTCCACAGGTGGAGGAGGTTTTTACTAGGGTTACATCATTATTATTTAGTTGGTCCTTCTGCTTGACAGTGTTTTGTCTACCTTGTATGGGTTGTATGTTCTGGTCCAACAGGTGTGGAGCTCTGGTATGAATTAGGTTTCTTTGCTCCAGTGATTAGCAGAACCAACTGGCTAAAGTCGGCAATCCCCTGTTACCAGGGACAATATGATTGGTCATCTCCAGTCTAAAGCTGGATACACACTGTGCAATATCCTGTGGGTTCTTTTTCCTTTGGATTTGCTGGGACCGTGTAATGTGAAATCAGGCCTTGAGGGTTTTGATTTGTGTGTTCTCAGGCGGGCCATGGCTCTGCATGGTTCTGGTAAGTCTGGGGGAGATCAGACAGCCGGGATTGTACAGTGTGTATGGGGTCTTATTTAGTTTAAATGAAAAGTTAGTTAAGAAGGCAGTGAATATTTGTCACTCTATTGTGCTAAGAAATGTTATACATATTGGTTATTGTTACTGTGTTTAGTGGTAAGTGTTTCTTTTTTGGTGATGTCCAGAGTTGGAATTGGATCTGTCATAGATCTGTTACATATCTGTTTCTTATTCGCAAACATCTGTAGCCATGTTGATACTTTTTAGTTCCATAATGTAACTGTTAGGGGTCTGCTATTTTAAGACTGCTTAACCCCCCCTGCTGTTATAATTGGGACATAGCCAGCCAGTCCTGTTTTTCAAAACTCTGCTCATTGCCTCAGGCTTGTGTATGTTAATTACTCTAGTAGGCTGGGTGTCTCCAAGTGTATTTCCAGTCTGTTTCCTGCCCAGTGTCACCATGCAACTTGGCTCCTAGAGTTTGCGGTTTGTCTGGTTTTGACATGGCGATTTGTTACTAGTTGTCTAGTGGGTCTTTGTTGTATTTATCACTAACATCTGTGTGTTTCAAGGCACACCTGTCGGTTTGAATTGTACCCCCTGCTGTTCAGTGATCCCAGAGCCTTAGCGCTGCAAGGGATATTTTGTCTGATTGGCTGTTTGTGCCCCATAGCAGTAGTTCCTTAAGCTGCACACACATTGCGTAATTTTATCTGTTGTTCAGTTTTTATCCCTGCCTTCAGATATGTTGTGCGAGGGCTTGTCGGGTTGCATACAGGTTGAGAGTGTTTGGGTCTGGCCTCGTACTGTGTGGTTCTGGTGAGGTAGGAGTTGTACAGGGAAATTGTACGGGAGTTGCATGGTGTGTGTCCAGATATGGACTCTGTGTCTTGGCTTTTGTTATATGTATGGGCCTGCTGTATTCTCCTTGGTTAGTACCCATAGGTGTCCTTGTCCTAGACTCCTCTGGTACCCTAACTGGTAGTCTGTGTCTTGCATGCCCGCAAGAACAGTGCCCTGGTGCTGCACTAAGCCCCTGAAATTCATGTGAGTCCAGTTTGATTAGTGTAGGCAGTTTATGTTGTATGGGCGCAGGATAACATTGTCTGATTGCAGGATTGATAACCAGGTTAAAAGGTGTGCAGCCTTTAGAAAGAAGGAAGTGCATATGTGGGAAGGTGGTTTTCAATCCGGGTATGTAGACTATTTCCCCATACTTAAGTTAAAGGGAGGCTTAATGGAGACTGCCGGAGGAGTGGGGGGTGGGGCACTGGGTGTCTTAAACGATATGGAGCTGGAAGTTCTCAGGAACACATTGGGAAGTCTGGTGCTACAGGTCGGTACAAGGGTTAGGAAATTCAACTTGCTCTGTCCAGCACCCAGGTACAATGAGATCTTGGAGAGGTGATTGACTCTTTCTCAGTGGAACAATTTCCACTTTGTAAAGACCGGCAGGTGGGGGTAGTATCCAAGTTTGCTATGAGTCACATGGAGTGGTGGATGACTCAGTTCCGTGGTTGTCAAAACCCAACTTGCATTATTCTCATCCCTGAGTGCAGGGACTAAACATTGTGCATATACCTCAGTCAATTTGGGTACTATCCTCTCAGACTCTACTCTTATACCCTAGAGTCCAACTTGTTCTGAGGGTTTATGAGTCTGGACAACCTCAGATGATTGTTACTGGTGGGGGCTGGAGAAAGGAAGGGGTTGGGCTATGGCCATGGAAAAGGACAGAATCACGGGACAGCAATGCTGGCACAGGGAGGGGTCATGTCTAATGGATGCCAAGGTAGTGTCCCAACTGGTCCTAAACAAAGTTAAAAATACTTGAGACCAGGGTACTGGTGCTGGTATCACATGTCTAGTGATGCACTGTATTTAGCATCAGGTTAACATGTACTTAGTGCAGTACACTACCTAGGGGAGTCTATTATACATCTCCCCGTGTCCTTGGCATGGATATAGCAGGAACTCCGGTGAGTACCCCTACTACCCTTAAGTAAGTACTTTATAACTAACCTGACACTCCCTAACACATACTGAAACTTCTGTTGTGATTTGGGGGGCAACAGGATTTAGATAGTGCCCACCGTTTGTGCAGGGCATGAATAGAAGGGCCCTGCTCCAGGAGTTCATAATCAGGGGGAGGTGATGGTACAAAAATGAATAGCTGCGGGGAATTACCTGATGGAGCTGGCTGAGGTAAAGTTTAGGTGGAGGCAGAGTAGGCTTCCCTGAATAGATGAGTTGTCAGGGATCACCTAGTGGTGAAAAGGGTAGGGCTTGGCTGGACATACTGGGGTAAGGAGTTTCAGAGGTTCTGGAGTAGTCCTCATGGTGAGCACGGAAGGAGGTAACAAGGAAGCTGGGAAGCAGGATGTCTTAAAGTGGTTGTATACTTTCCTATTGTTTTCAGCTAAGGAAGCTGACATCCTAGCCTCTGTTTAATCTGCAACTGCCATGATGCTGCACATGTGATCCATTATGACACCACCCATTGGATGGTTTGCCAGTTTGGTTGAGAGCATAATTAAGGAGACAGCTAGCATTTCCTGCATGCCGGGAATAATAACTTTTTTTGGACACTATCAAATTGATGGATAGACAACCGTGGGGTGGAGTGGATGAGTTGGGTGATATCATTAGATCAAACTAGATTAATCCAAATATCTCAGGCTCAGGTTTCTTAATGAGAAAAAATGTATTCAGGTACCGCCCTAGGGCCACAGCTTTAGTAAACTCCACCTTGTTGCTGTCCTGATGTAACGATTAAGATACAGATGTAGAGTAGCGTGTACATTTAAGAGAGGACCCTAGACCTATTATTTTTTTTGTTTTTTTGTTGTTTTAGGGACAAGCCTCTCAATTGTAATCATAAAGTGCAGTCAGGTCTACCTAAATTCTAAAAGTTTTTAATTATTTTTTTTCTCTCTCCTTTTTAAGACCTGTGTACCTGACCTGCAAATGTACTGCTTGAACACTAATGTGGGAGAGGAGTTATCTACTTTTATTTATTTATTTATTTTTTTCTTGTTATTTTTTTTTTTACTTTTTTGCTAAGTTGTTGCTACAACAGCTGCAGTGTATTCACTGTTTGTTTTTAGAAATACAGATTCAATGCTCTTTGACATAAAGTGAAATGTGTGATAAATGGTTTTGGTTGAAGCAGCATTAAACCTGTATGATTTTTACTTTTTATTGTTTTTTTTTTTTTTTCCTTTCTTTCTCATTATCATTTTTACTGTTCTTCTTGTTCATTTCCATTATTTACCTCTCTCTCTTTCCTTTTCCTTGTTTAATGTTATGCTCCCTAGGTTGTTTTTTTGTTTTCTATCTTAGATGTCCTTAGATAATGTAACCAACACATCAGCCCTATAACTTTTTTGTAAAACCCTGAGGTTTTGGCGTTCCTGTCCAACTCAGTTTTGAGTTGGCTGGGGAACCACAGCCTTTTAATTTTTTTAAACATTGTACCACCATGCTTCACAAAAATAAAACCAAAGTATCCCTGGACATCCAGGTCTTATGTCTTATTGTAATTATACATCCCCCAGTCTGCCTACTGCTTTAACCTGAGCCCCGTGGGCAAGTGTGGTCTACCCAGGGAACTGGCATTGGCATGCAGTGTCAACTATCCCCACCTTCAGGGGCTCTAGTAGATATTGTCCGTCTCTCAGACTCTGTACCCTGTGAGGATCCCACTTTACCCATCTACAGTTTTATTAATGGCCAAAGCGCTGCTCCTGTCAGGAATTCCTCCAGTAACTGTACACTGACATTCTTCCTTTTTCTTTTTGTATTCATGCACTGCTCTCCAGAGGCCCACCCCACCACTACCTGAAGAAGATACAGCAACAAACCAAGCCATATCTTGAGAAAAAGGTGCTACGACTAGACTCTCCTGAACTTAGCATCACCATGCTGAAAAGTGCCATCTCTCGGTTCGATCCAGTCTTTGCAATCATTATGCAGCAGTCCCAAGCTAGAGGACTAGATATGCCAGGATCCCGCCATCGATGTTGGAGTTCCACTCTTCCAAGGCAGAGGAGCGGGGAAACATCGCAGCATAGGCACTCATGGTCCCAATGTGAAGTCTCAAAGTCACCAGGATTTCTTTGCAGTCTCAAGTCTACCTTGATGTGTCCCTTTGTGCTCAAAATAAGAAGAGGAAGCCGCAGTGGTGGTGGTTGGGTGGTTGGGCCTTCCGAACAGTTGTGGGTGGGTGTGAAATCATTGAGGGGGAGACTAAGTTCATTAATGAACTTCAGGGGGAACTGATGTGGAGATATTTTGGTGAAGTGATGTACATTTTGATCAGACCCTTATTAGGACTGTGGAAATCCATATTGGCATTATAGTGCTCCAAGATATCCGTTGGTTGGTCTCTTTCAATTCAGAATTTGTCCCCTAAGATAGAGAGTTCTAAATATACCATACCCAGTGAAATATATATATTTTACAGGAAACATATGTACTTTATATATTTCATGGTTTTATGGGAAATGGGCCTGGTTTGCGGTTTACAAGACTGTTACCTATTACAAAAACTTTTTCTGGTGCCTTCAATAGCTTATTTAAATGCAGGGCAATTAAGTGTATCCCTTGTCTTTTGAAGGCGAAATAATGAGAGTGGGAGGGCTTCTTCCTATACCCTGGAACATTGGTAACGAAGTTACCCTGTTGTCTTCAGGAGGGGCAGTCCAGACATCACGTCTCCATCTAAGGCAGATTCTTAACATGTTAATTTAGAAACTGTTGGTGGTCTTAATACCTGGCCTCTTGTGCTGAGCTTAAAAACCAACAAGCTTCAATTCTGGCCAATCAGGAGTCAATGCAACTCCAGCCAATCAGGGAAGGCCTCTATCTGGATGGGTGGGCGTGGGCAGAGCGAGGGTAAAAATAAATTAGAATCTTTATTTTCTTTTAGCAAAGGTGTCATTGATTATTGATTTTATTTGTAACAACCGCAACAGCATAGGTTGATTTTTATATAGACGAAAGCTTGTAATCACTTATTTTATTTGTCATTAAGCGTATAAGTGTGTTAGGTAAAAATCGCTTTAACAGAAGTAAATAACAAGCATGAGAAACAGGAACATCACAATGTAAGCACCTAATTTCTGTAACCATGTTGCTATGCCATATAGAAAATCACCAAAAGCACCTAATCCCTTAAAGGGGTTCCATCCATCTTTAGCAATATTTCTGGTCTCATTCTGTAGTTCTCTTATCTTAGCAAGATGCCCTTTAATAATGTCCTCACTATTAGAAATGTATATACAACAGTCAGTGTGAATAACCTTATACATCCAACTTTGAGCTGCAGTGAGATAATTTAGTGTTAATCTATGCTCTAATACTACTTTTTTAAGCTGAGCCATTTCTTCACTTAATAAACCTATATCAGTGATAGTAAGTTTAATCATTTCATCTACAATTCTAGTGCAATTATTTATTCTTTTCATTGCTTCAATTCCCCATCCTGTCCAGTAAGGGAACCATGACGATGCCATTTCACCTTCAGTGAAAAGCGCTCTTTTGAACACTAAAGGGTATTCTGGACTTTGATCGGGTGGCACCGTATCTTTGCGAACAGCCATAGCAGGTGCCAACTTCCCAATATAACATGTACCTGTAACATTACTAGGAAGCCAGGCAAAAGCTTTATCTCCACATATAAAATATAACCCTCTATGTATGGATGGTATACCTGCTCCTAAAACATTAGATGCAATAACATTGAATCCCAGGTAGCCAATATTTCCACATATTGGGAACTGTGTGCAATTTGTACTATAAAGGGTTCTATTTAGTTCTGGGATATAATAATAATGACCAGGCTTTCCTCCATAAACTGTAATATTTGCTCCAGTGCAATCTGAATTGTCCAGCTGTGTACATTTAGTGTTAAATGGGCATGTAATGTTTAGACAAATCTGTGGAGTGTCTATGTGTTTTGAGACCATTAAAGTTACTGATGTAGTTACAGTGCTCATTAGCTGTGGAAACTATGTATGAGCCATTTATTCTGGCCTGTGTAGATCAGCGAAGTTGAGAGGCATTGCTATCATGGGTATTGTTCCCATTTGGGGATATAAGTGAGAACACACCCAGCAGTTACTATCGTTGCTATGGGTTGCATACAATTTTAACATTTGGATGAAAGTGTTATTTTTCCATGTCTCAGTTCTCACAGACAGCAAGTAAAGAAACATAATTTTTATTTTTCAAAGGATATCACCACTTCAGGATTTTCTTGCAATGACTGGCATGAATCCAGGTGCCTTCCTTCCAACTTGACAGCAGAACCGGTTATCAAAAGCACCAAATGTGGTCCATCAAATTTTGGTTCTAGTGGCTTTCTGATGTGTCGCTTTACCACCACCCAGTCACCTGGTTGGATTCTGTGAATACCTGAAACAGAATCTGGGTCGGGATACAGTTGTAAACACCTTCATGTACTTTATTCAATGTTCTTTGCAAAATCTAAACATATTCTAACAAACTAGAGTGAGAAGCCAGCAACTGTTAAGGAAAATATAGCCCTGTTTTGGGTGGCCCTCCAAATAAAATCTCATAGGGGGACAGCCCATGTGGTTGTTTTAGGGTTGTTTGTACAGAATATAGGGCTGTTGGCAAAGCTTCCACCCATCCTTTTTCTGTATCTGCTTTAATTTTTGCACATCTGTTTTTCAAAATTCCATTAAGTTTTTCAACTTTATCACTGCTTTGTGAATGATAAGATGTATGGAAAGCTTGCTGTATGTTAACCACTTCAGCCCCGGAAGGATTTGCTGCTTTAGGACCGGAGCCCTTTTTGCGATTCGGCGATGCGTCGCTTTAACTGACAATTGCGCGGTCGTGCGACGTTGTACCCAAACGAAATTTGCGTCCTTTTTTTCCCACAAACAGAGCTTTCTTTTGGTGGTATTTGATCACCTCTGCGTCATTTCTGATCGCCGCTATAAACAAAAGAAGAGCGACCATTTTGCAAAAAAACCCAAATTTCTTACTTTTTGCTAGAATACAAATCCAAAAAAAAAATATAAAAAAACATTTTTTTTTCACCGTTTTTGGCCGATTTATATTCTTCCTCATATTTGCGATAAAAAAAATTGCAATCAGCGTTTATTGATTGGTTTGCGCAAAAGTGGTCGCGTTTACGGATGATGAGAATTCATTTTTGGGGTTTTTTTTATTTTATTTTTTTTTACTAGTAATGGCGGCGATCTGCGATTTTTTGCGGTACTGCGATATTTCAGCGGACATGTCGGACTATTTTGACACTTTTTTGGGACCATTGGCATTTATACAGCGATCAGTGCTATAAAAATGCACTGATTACTGTGTAAATGCCATTGGCAGTGAAGGGGTTAACCTGCAGGGGGCGCGCTAAGGGTTAACTATGTTCCCTGGGCGTGTTGTAACTGTAGGGGGGCTTGCCTATCTGGGGAAGGGAAGTTATCACAGCCTTCACATAAAGGAAGGCTGTGATCACAGCCCTTCCCCCTCACACAGAGCGGAGGTCCATGTTTACATACACGGACCTCCGCTCTTTCACTCCGGGGGGGGGCATCGCGGGTGGCCGGCGGCAATCGAAGCCGCCGCACCCGCTCCCCGGCCCTCCCCGAACACAGTGAGCGCGGCCGCGCGCCTCCGGCGGCGCGCGCGCGCTCACTAGGCTCGTGAGCGCGGCCGCCGTCATATGACGGCGATTTGCGCTCACGAGCCACCTTGCCGCCGTCAAATGCCGATCGGCGGTCGGCAAGGGGTTAAGTGCTTCCATTACCTCTTTTATCACTTCTCCAGTAAAATGGGTTCCTCTGTCACTCTCAATAGTTTCAGGAACTCCAAATCTACAAACTATTTTGTTCAAAATTTTCTTTGCTGTTGTTTTTGCATTTGCTTTGGCTACCGACCAGCATTCAGAACAACTTGAAAACCTGTCAACGCACACTAGAGCGTACTCATAGGTGCCTATTCTGGGTATCTGAATGTAGTCTATTTGAATTCTTTGAAAGGGGAAATCTGGCTTAGGAGATGCTTTTGGGGAACATGGACAGGCCTCCCTTCATTGTACAGAGCACAAGTGAGACATGAAGCACAAAACTTTGCTGCAAATGCACTAAATTCAGGTGCTATCCAATAGCAGTCAGTAAGTGCCACCATCGCGCCATTAGCAAGATGACTAACACCATGTGCCAGTTGTGCTTAAACTGGGTACAATCTCCTGGGTAGACACCACCTGTTGTCAGCGCTCCACAGGCCCTGCTGATTTTGGGTAGCATTATATTTGATCCACTTTTCCTTCTCTTCATCAGGGGCCCGGTTCTGCAACTGAAATAAAGTTTCTATATCCCACTGTGCTTGATCAGGGGAATCTGTCTCTGCTACCTGGACGACCTCTACACTGGGTGTGACTCCAAATGACATAAGGGGAGCATCCTTTGCCGCTTGGTCCACCAAAGCATTTCCTCTGGCTGTCATGTCATTTCCCCTTGCATGTCCTTTTACCTGCAAGATGGTTTTACCTGCTGGTTTCTGAAAGGCCTCAAATAGCCGCTCTATACGTTTTGCATGTCTCACTGGCTTCCCTGCACTAGTCATAAAGTTATGTGCTTTCCAAATAGGCCCAAAATCGTGCGCTATTCCAAATGCATATCTGCTGTCAGTGTAAACATTTCCCCTTTGATTCTCTAGGAGTTGACATGCTTTGACTACAGCACACAACACATGTCTGGTATTTACTTGATTCCTGATTTCCTGTACTGCATATTGCACATACAGGGTCAGAGCAGAATCTAGTACAAGCTCAGTTACTTTGTCTAGCAACAAAATGCAGGCTGCTATGGCTCGCATACAACTGGGGGAGCCTTTGATGGCCGGGTCTAATGAGGCTGATACATACATCACAGGCCTCTGTTTGTCTCCATGTACCTGGGCGAGTACACCCGCAGCAAATCCATTGACTTCATGACAAAACAATGAGAAGCTCTTAGTATAGGCAGGAAGTCCAAGGGCAGGAGCTTCAGACAAAATTTTAATAAGCCCCTCCATCTGCAATTCATTGTCCCATGTGAGTTTGAAAGGGTTTGTAGTGGTAGCCTCATATAGAGGAGCCATAAGTTCTGATGCATTTGGAAACCAGTCCCTACAATATCCCACTAACCCCAGGAAGGCACATAGTTGCCGTACATTTCTTGGCTTTTCAAATGTTTGTAGAGTTTTTTTTTTTAAGTCTTTATTTATTCCAATGTGTACAAAATCAAACAACATAGCGACACGCAAAAGTAAATTGTTACAAATGAGAAGACATCATTAAATAACAGCAATTAAACATTACCACCCAGAACCTGTCGAGGATACTATATCCACACTTGGCAGGTGGTTGTGGATAAGAAACTGTGTGCTAAACTATCCAGGAGGGGCGCATGCCCGGGGGCCCCCCCGGCGGACCGCCTGGCCTGCCGGACGGGACCCCCAGCCGCGTCCCCCCCAAGCATCTCCAAAAATTTTCCACGGGGAGGCCATCTAAGACCACCCCTCTTTTCCAAAATAAAAATTCAAGAGCAGAAGAAAAGAGAGAAGGAGGAAGAGAGAGAGAAAAAAAAGGGGGGGAGTAAGGGAACCATCTGCACCAGGCGAGAGGGAGCAGGGGGCCCCCCAGGAGGGAGCCACATGGGCTTCAAGAAAAAAACAATGTATAAAAATATATATCAGTAGGTAACTCTGTCAGGCTGCCTCTCACAGGTAATCATCCGTACCAGTAAAATATCTCCAGGGTCTCCAATTTATCCCTGAACTGCTCTTCCGTATTAGACAAAGAGGCAGACAGCTCCTCCATACGATGAATGTGATTGATCTTCGAAAACCACAGAGCCCTAGTCAGGGGCTGCATCTGCTTCCACAAAGCTGGAATACAGACCCTGGCCGCGTTAAGGAGCTGCATCATGAGGGTCTTTTTATATTTCTTTAGGGGCATCTCCGTCAGGTGTAGAAGGGCCGGGTCGTCGTTCAGTTCCACCGCGTTAGGCTTTTAACTGTGGTTGCTACCTCGTACCAAAATTATTTTAGGGTGGGGCATGACCAAAAGATGTGGAGGATCGAACCTCCCTCTGCGCCACACCGCCAGCACATGTCTGGAATGGTACTGTTCATCCGGTGGAGGACTCGTAGTACTCTGTACCAGCGGGTGAGTATCTTCTATCCCGACTCCTGATAGTGACTCGCCAAGGACGATTTATGTGCCAGTAGGAGTATTTTTTCAACCTGAGCAGACGTAAACTGCCTGCCAAAGTCACTTTCCCACCGCCGGAAAAGGGGGGAGTTGACTCGCCTCCAGGAGGCGAAATAAGCTTGTACAGAAAAGCCAAGGTATGTCTGGTGGGCTCCCCCGTTTTGCAAATTGATTCGAAGGGTGTGAGATCACGAGGTTTGAAGTGGGCCCTCTGCAACGATAGTAAGAAGTGTCTGACTTGATATGTACTCAGGGCGTCCATCGGGGGTCTAGCAACCCCGCAATGTCCATTTGCGAGGGCAGTCCTCCTCGCGGCCAAACATCCTCCAACCGCGCCTTCCCTTGTTGGGCCAACCTCCGAACCCCCCTGCTTGTTAGACCTGGGATAAAGTCAGGGTTTCCAATGATCTGTGTCATCGGGGATGGGAGTGGGGCCAAATCTGAGGAGCGGAAAACTGCTCTCGTGACCTCCAACGTCGCTCCTATCAGTGGATGTTCACTCATGTCGTCAGGGAGTTCAGCCTGAAGCCACGGTGAAGATGAGAGAGGCAAAGAGGCATCCGCGATCTCAAGGGCTACACATTGTTTTGAGGCCACGTGGCAGTGCCAGTCCACCACTCGAGAGAGGTGAGCGGCCCTGTAGTAATTGAGCACGTCAGGAAATCCCAGACCCCCCATGGCCTTGGGGAGCGACAAGGTCTGAAGCTTAATTCTGGTGGGCCCAAGGGACCAGACAAAGTCTCTAAACAAGGTTCTTAGTTGCTTGAAAAAGTCCAGAGGGACCCGGATAGGGATGGCTTGAAGTACATAAAGGATCTGAGGGAGGATGGTCATCTTTACTGCAGCGCAGCACCCAAACCACATGAGGATCAATGAATGCCAAAGTCTGAGTTCTGCCTTCAGCTTGGTAAGAAGTGGGGTGAAGGGGGCAGTTGACCAATTGAACGCGAAAGAAGCGCGGAGCCTGTCCAGTATCGACGGGGGAGATGTAATATTCAGCGCGGCCGACTTGGCAACATTTATTTTGTAATTTGAGTGTTCTCCATACACCCATAGAGCCTCCAGAATGTTCGGGAGAGAGATGTCCGGTGTGGACACGAAGAAGATCAGGTCGTCGGCGTAAGCTGCGACCTTATGATGACCGGAGAGTTCTTGGATCCCCTTTATATCGGGGTTCCTTCTAACCGAGCAAAGAAAGGGTTCCAGGGTTAATATGAAAATAAGCGGAGACAAAGGGCAACCCTGTCTCGTCCTGTTCCCCAAAAAAAAGTAATCCGACCTCCAGTCATTAACTCTCACCGACGTCGAAGGGCAGGAATATAGGGAGAGAATCCAACGAAGCATGTTGGGGACCAGACCAATGTATGACAGGGTGGCCTGCAAAAAGTGCCAGGCCACCCTGTCAAAGGCCTTTTCCACATTGGTCAACAAGAGTAGTAGTGATTTCCGGTGTCTCCGGGCATGAGCTACAAGATCTAACACCCGGGTGGTGTTGTCTCTCTCTGTGGCACATAGCCAGCTTGGTCAAAATGTACCAGTAACGGGATATGTGGGAGAAGTCTACTTGCCAAGATCTTTGAAAAGAGCTTCAAGTCTGAATTCAATAGGGCAATGGGACGGTAGTGGGGTCCTTCCCTTCCTTGTGAATCAGGGTAATAAATGCTCTTAATGAGTCATCCGGAAGGGTCCCCTCCCCTTTCAACACATTGAAGGCCGCCAGGAAATGCGGAGTCAAGGAGGATGAAAAAGTTCGGTAGTACACTACTGTGAACCCGTCCGGGCCGGGGGCCTTGTGTGGCTTTGACTGAGCTAGGGCCGTGATGAACTCCTCAGCCGATATCTCAGACTCTAGAGCCTCGCTGATCTCTTGTGCCAGAGTTGGCATGCCTGATTGGGCAATGTAGTCCCTGGCAGCGACCTCACGGCTCTCCCGCTCCTCCTGAGAGAGGTCTGGGTGGAGGTTGTACAGCCGCCTATAGAAATCGCAGAACACGCAATATCGTTGGAGGTATGTACTCTATTCCCTCGGTTGTCAAGGATATGCGGAATAAAGGTATGCTTTCTAGGGCCTCGTAAAGCCCTAGCCAGCATAGAACCGGGTTTGTTTGCAAATTCGAAAATTGACTGCGGCGCCCATTCCAGTCGTCGTATCGTTTGTTGAAAAAGGAAGGAATTCAGGGCCTCCCTTGCCTTAGTTAGAGCAAGGAGGTGAGCCTCTGCCTGAGATTTCTTGTGTTGCAGCTCTAAGGAGCGCACCTGAGTGGTAAGCAAATCTATCTGACTTGCCCTGTCGCGTTTCCTCTGGACCCCCCGTCTGATGAGCACCCCACGAATCACGCATTTGTGGGCCTCCCAGATGGTTGTGGGGCATATGGAAGGATCTGCATTATTGGAGAAGTAGTCAGAGACAGCCTGAGCTATCTCCTGCCTAATCTTCAGGACCTGCAGTAGGGATTCATTTAGCCTCCATGTAGGTGGGCTTACAGATGCTTGCCCCCAGCGTAAAGTCATGTGGATCGGAGCGTGATCTGAGAGGGAAGTGATATCAATCTGAGAGGAGGAGACCAGAGGAAGGTCCTTGTGTTGTAAGAGAAAAAAGTTGATCCTAGAATAAGTGCCATGCACCACCGAATAGTGAGTATAGTCCCTATCTCCGGGGTGCATGAGCCTCCAGGGGTCTACCAGGTTGAGATGGAGGAGTTCCGCATTTAGCTTTTTAAGATATGAGTACGCCAAATGTGACGTCCCCCTAGAGACATCCAGGAGCGGCTCAGGGGCAAAATTGAAGTCTCCGCCCAAAATAAGGGTACCCATCTGGAACTCCAATAGGATAGGAACCAGGGCCTTCAGAAACCCCAACTGATCTGAGTTAGGAAGGTACACATTTGCAAGGGTCACTGTTTTGCCACCTATCTTCCCTTGCACCAGAAGATAGCGCCCCAAAGGATCCGCCTTCTCCTGAATAGGGGTCCAAGGGACCGATTTGGTGAGCAAGATGCTGAACCCCTTGGACCGCGCCAGGGGCGAAGGTGCATGGTACCCGGTCGGGAAGTTTTTGTTGAAGAGCCTTGGTACGCTAAGCTGCTTAAAATGTGTTTCCTGGAGGAACACCACCTGCGAGTGCAGCCTTTTAAGGTCCGACAGTAGTCTGGATCTTTTCTCCGGTGTGGATAGCCCCCTAACATTAAGGGAAGTAACCCTGTACTCCATCCTGGGAGAGTCCAGTCGGACGGCCTAGGGGCTGTCAGCTGAAAACACACCTCCGGTACCAGACGAGGGGGAAAAGGAAGAGAGAAGAGAAAGAAAGAAAAAAAAAAGAAGAAGAAGGGGGGACAGTAAGAAAGACAAGAAGAAGAAGTAACTCTAAGAACGGCTCACTAAAGCCTTGCGCCAAAAGTGCAACCTACGATAAGAGCGTGAAAGACTGACTCTGCAAAGCATTAGGAGACGTGCGCATAAGGGAGAACTTGTAGAACAATATGAACCTAGAACCTCCTTGCAAGGAGCCGGCGCCCGGGTCCCCCCGCCCCCCGTAAGGGAGCGCGGGGGAGCCCACCCGTGCAGGCAAGGGCCGCGGCCACACCCCCAGAGGGGGAAGCGAGAGGAGGGGGCAAAGCTGACTCCCGTCACCCCCCCGAGGCCCGACCCCAAACAACATGACCCATAAACCACATACAACTTAAAACATAACATCAGTAATGCAGCTGAAAAACATAATCGTTGAACAGTAAACAATCACCATTAGACCGCTCCCATCCAACCCACCAGCCCCAGCCCTCTCCCTTAGCCAGTATACAGTAATGAACTTGGAATTGTCCCTTATTTTTGCAGCCACTGACTCCCAGGCCACACCAGAATATGGGGGGCATCGGGGAGCATGTATGTCCCAGAGCAAAGAGGGCGCTGGACCCCCTCCCAGCAGGCCGAACGGCGTCGGCGGTGAGAAGGGGGGGTTGAGGCCTCCCCCCTCCCACCCCGAGTCCCGTCACCAGAGGCCGGAGCTTGGGGAGGACTCGCCCCCGAGCCCATGGCCAGAGACCCCCCACCTCCCGAACAAGCGGGCCAGGGCGCTGGCCGTTCAAGCCCACGCAGCCCCCCGCAGCAAAATTGCTGAGGGCCCGAGGCTCCGGGCGGGGTCCGGCAAAAACCAAAGGCAGAAGCCATCCAGTCCCGTCAGACCGCACCCGCAGCCCAGGAGGCAGCCACACACACCACATGCACCATCCCCATCCCGGCTCGCGGATCAGCACAGGGACCATCTGACACAATAGTTAACTGGGGACCCAAAGGCCGGGAGGGGAAGGTCACTCAGGGGATAGAAATCCTGCACTCTGGAGCAACAACCAAAGCCCCCTTTCCACATTCCTCCATCAGGCCACCCCCACCCACTCCGCCCGGCCGCCCGGGCCCACCCCCGTCCACCCGAAAGAGGCCACAGCAAGGCCACAGGAGGCAGGGAGGAGAGCCCGAAGATGACCCAAGGCGAGACTTTGCATAAAGGTTACAGTAACTGGGCATAGCCGTAAAATAGACATTTACCTGGTTTGAACAAATTATAAGCCATAACCTGTAAAACATATATTGTAAATAACATGAACCACTTAGGGGCCTAAAATCTGGACTCTGCGGACACTGTTAACCGATCTAGCCTGCCAGGAAAGTGACCCTGGAAAACCAGGTTGATCAAGCAGCCGCCAAGTCCCCGGGTGCTGGCATTGAGCACGGGCGTATATAAAAAAGGGGGGCGTTCAAAGTGACACGGACGGGTGGAACAGTTCGGGGATTGTCAGTGCCTGGCCAGTTCCATAAAATAGCAGCTGGTCCCGTTGAGAAGGGCGGGCAGGGAGGGGAGCAAACCCTTACTGTTCAGATGTGGAAGGCCTCTCCCCAGGCGCCGGATGGGACCTGGAGCGCTGCCTGCGTCTCCTGTTCCTCTGCGGTCTCGGAGAGGCCAGCCCGTGCGTCGCCTGGCTGGGAAAGGTGGGGAAATCCAGCCAGTCCGGTATTGGTATCTCAGGTTCCTCTAAAAAAGTTAAGAGGATGGGCAATTGGTCCGGCCATCGTAGGACAAAAGTCCCGTTGCCTCTCTGGACAATTAGGTGGAACGGATGACCCCAACGGTATGTGGCTCCAGTGGCTCGGATCCTCTCCAGCAACGGCCGCAGGATGCCTCGCATCCTAAGGGCCAGCTTCGACAAGTCCGGAAAGAGTCTAACCGTGGCTCCGTCAAAATCTATCGGGCCTCTGGCCAAAGCTCTGCGCATAATGTCCTCCCTGATGCTGAAAAAATGCACCCTGGCCAGCACATCCCTAGGGAGGGACGCGTTGCCACTCCTGGGGCCCTGCACTTTGTGCACCCGGTCTAGTTCCAGTTCCTCCGTGGGGGGTTTATCAAGGAGACCATTGAAAATAGTGGTGACAGTCGCCCTCAAATCTGCACCAGAGGTGGCCTCTGGTAACCCCCGGATTCTAATGTTGTTTTGTCTGTTCCGGTTTTCGCCGTCGTCGATGGCCAACTGCATTAAACTTAGCTGCTTGTTGTAGTTGGATTGGGCCTTCTCCAATGCCCCCACCCTGGTCAGCAAGCCCGCTGAAGTGGTCTCCACCTTAGTGACCCAGGAGTCCACCTGCTCCACCTGGTGCATAATGTCCTGGATTTCACTGGACAGGGTACTAACAATAGTGGCTGCCATCGTGGACATGTACTGCTTTGCAGGAAGCCGGGTGAGCAGGTCCTGCCAAGCCGCCACAGAGGGCGACCCCGCCAACATCGGCGACGGCTGCTCCGAGTCTGAGGCCTGGGAAGCGGCAGTGTCCTCCAAGGGCATCAGCGGGGATTGAATAGGGGAGTCCGGGGCCTCCGAGGGCAGTGACACCCCCGAGGCCGGAACCGCCGCCTGCTGTGACTTTTTCTCTGTCCTCCTCTGGGCGCCAGTGCCTGTAGTGGTGGTGCACGACGGCGCCATCTTGGACACCGAGGCTGGCGCCGGTGCCGGGGTCACGGTATTACGGAGAAAGTAAGAAGAAATGTCCGAACCCCTATGTGCGGCCGGCGTACCCAGGGCACCGTCAGGCAGGGACATAGATGTATTTAGAGGCTGCAGTCGTCACCTGACGGCTCTTTCTCCTGAACACCGCACGGAGCTCCCAAGAAAGCGTCCTCACAGCGCCATAGTCAAGCTACGCCCCTCGTTTGTAGAGTTTTAACTCGATCTGGGATTAGGAGATGGATTCCATGTGAAATGCAGTGACCCAGGAAGATCACTTTCTCTTGACAGTATTGTAGCTTCTCTTTGCTGACTTTGTTGTTACTGTTATAGAGAAATATGAGAAGGCTTACTGTTTCTCTGCTACAAATGTCCTTTGTATCAGAACAAATAAGCAAATCGTCTATGTACTGAAGCAAAACTGTGTTTGGGTGTGAGGGGGACCAGTGGTCCAATACTTGCTTTAACACAGTATTATATTCAGAGGGGCTACTCACACAGTCTTGGGGCAATCTTGTCCATGCTAACTTTTCGGTAACTGAAAAAAGGCGGCAGCAATCTGGGTGTAGGGGCACCGAAAAAAAGCATTCGCAAGATCAATCACTGTAAAGCAGGTGCTAGAGGGTATTCCACTTAGTAAAGTGCGGGGGTTGGGCACAATTGGGGTTTCTGCCTCAATTATATTGGCTCTCAAATCATGCACCATGCGGTATGTCACTTGCCCACCCTTCTTGTCTGGCTTCTTTGCAATTGGGAACAGGGGTGTATTGGCTTGGGAATTGGTACAACTACCCCGGCTGCTAGTTGAGTGATTTGATCCATTATCCCCTCAGTCTGAGCAATGCTCAGTGGGTACAGTTTAATCTGTGGGAGTTGGGCTCCTGGTTAAAATTTTATCATAACTGGGGTGCAGTCCAGTAGACCTACGTCATATTTGCTGGTGGCCCATAAATCAGCGGGAATCAATCCAATTCTGGTGGAAATGGTAGAGTGAAGTCTTGGATTAAAAATACTCCACAGGCAGAATTTAAAATTTCTCCTGGCAGACTACTGACCACTTGGACTGTAGGAGTGTAGTCTATGCTTGCTAAAATTTGGTTCAAAATGTCAGCTCCTAAAAGATTGGTAGGAACTGTGTCTGAAACTAACACTTTAGTGACAATTTCTGTTTGCTGTCCTAGCCTGAGTTTAAGTGGCTTGGTTTCAACCAAATCAGTAGATGTTAGGCCAACACCAGAGATAACATTTTCACATAATAATCCTGGAGGTAAGTCCTCTATATTAAACACGCTTCGGGTTGCACCAGTATCAATTAAACAGGTTAATTCAGTTTCTCCTCCAGGATAGGGGAGTTCTTGTAAAAATACTTTTACTCTGGCCTTGGGACCATTGTCTCCCCTATTTAACATGAATGACACTGGCATGCCATTTTCCTATGACTGATCCACTGCTTTTGGCAGAGAACTGAGATTAGCATGAGGTTCCTCTAAACTCCTTTCCAGTCTACGGTCAGGAAGATGGCAGAATTTGGCTGTGTCCTTCACCATTACAATTGTAGCATATGATTGTTTTTGATTGCCATGAATTTTGAATTTGCCCTTGCCTCTTTCTCTTCCTTTTCCCCTCTGCTTCCCCATGTACATCACTTTGGGATTGCTGTCTTTCTGGTTAATCTTGTTCTCTATAGAAAACAGGATAGGCAGGAGGTCTTGAATAGACATATGTCCTTCCTCAGGCCTTGCCGTGAACAAATTTTCTTTCAACTGGGGTATTAAACCATCAAGAGACCTTTGTTTCACCAGTTGTGTAGATTGACTTGCAGCTTCTCCCTTCTTTTCTTCCTTTATTTAAGGCCTGCTTCCTCTGCCATATCACTTAACCGCCTCCAATAAGCCCCTGCTGCTTCCTCTTTCCCTTGCTTAGCATTCATGAATTCAGCATGTTTGATTTGTCCATATATTTGGGGCAATTTTTCTTTATTTTTTCACAAACCTTCCTTCCACTAACCATTTTATCAAGCTTTGTGACATCTACTTCACATTCTTTAAGTATATACCCTGACATGTTGCTTCCCACTGCTTTAATAAGAAGCTGATGGATGTCAGTAACAGAAGCCTCGTATGCTTCCTGTGCAGCACTAAGTTTATTTGCAAACCCAATTGGATTCTTTCTAGGATCTCCCAGTCCCTCTAATATTGCTCTCATTTCTTGGGGACTAAAAGGTACATGCCATTTAATTTGGGACTTACTGTCAACAGCATTACCTTAAAAACGAATTGGGTTCTGGCAGGATAAACTGCAACAGATTGCTCAGTGACAGGAGCAGAAGGGGTGGACTCTTCGTTCCTTCTCTCTTCATTCTGCTGCAACAACTTGGAAATTATGGTTTGCCCCGGCAGTTCAGACTCGATCTCTCTTTCTCTGGCCAAAGCCTTAAGTTCAGAGAGATTTAATTTTGCATATGTGCCTTTTGATTTATGCCAATCATCTGTTTCTAAGATACAAACCACATCCCTCTTTGTAGGTTGATATGGGGCTGTTAAACCTCTGCTCACTACTATATTGCCAAGGTCATCTTTTGTGTGTTTCATATAATCTGATTCTTGTGCTTTTATTGGTGGATCTCTTAAAGCCAAACTGTCAGCCACATAAGGTCGGGGGTCCTCGTCTACAGATTCTTCTGGTCAAGTGTAGTAAATTTGGGCAGTACTTTTATTAAACATCTCAGTCAAGCCAGTTTCATTTGCTAATTTAGCTTCTGTCTCCCATGTGCAAGCTATTCTCCACGTTCCTTCACTGCACAGTAGTGGGCCACAATCGAGCAGAAAAGTTTGCCGTACATGTAAATCAAAAGCCCCATCAGATTTTAAAGGTTTAGCTGTTCCTTTTGTCCATTCTACCCATTAAGAGGCGGAACCGTACCTTCAGTTCATATATTCTCTAGCGCTCCCCTTGCGCTGGGTATTTTCTGAGGGTCTCTCACCCTTCACTCCCTTATTTAACCACTTCAGTACTGGAATGATTTCCCACGTTAGGACCAGAGCACTTTTTGCGATTCGGCACTGTGTCGCTTTAACTGACAATTGCACGGTCGTGCAAACGTACGCAAACAAAATTTGCATCCTTTTTCCCCACAAATAGAACTTCCTTTTGGTGGTATTTGATCACCTCTGTGTCATTTCTGATCACCGCTATAAACAAAAAAAAGAGTGTCAATTTTGCAAAAAAAAACAATATTTCTTACTTCTTGCTAAAATACATAAACAAACAAATTTATTCATTGGTTTTGGCTGATTTATATTCTTCCTCATATTATTGGGAAAAAAACGCAATCAGCGTTTATTGATTGGTTTGCGCAAAAGTTGCCACGTTTATAGCATGAGACTTAATTTCTGGCGTTTTTACAATTTTTTTTTTTTTTAACAATAATGGCAGTGAGCTGCGATTTTTATTGGGACTGTGATATTGGGGCAGACATGTCAGACATTTTTGCCACTTTTTTGGGACCAATGACATTTATGCAGCGATCAGAAATGTAAATATCCACTGATTACTTTATAAATGTCATTGGCAGTAAAGGGGATAACCTGCAGGGGGTGATCTAGGGGTTAACTGTGTTCCCTAGGTGTGTTCTAACTGTAAGGGGGCTGGGCTACCAGGAGCATAAGAGATCTAACTGATCCCAGTGACAAGGATCAGTAGATTTCTTACATGCCCACAGACAGCAGGGAACATTCGTGTTTATATTGGTGGTTCCCTGTTCTTTTTCTCTGCTAGGCAATCATGGCTCGCCAGCGGAGATCGAGTCCACCCAAGCCGCGGCCACACTCCTGCAGAGTGCAGCGGGCATGAGCGAGTCGCCATTTATAAATGGCGATTTGCGGGACAGTGCCACATTGCAGCAGTAAAAGCCGGTCAGGAACTGGTTAAATCAATACCCATAATGCAAATCTGCAGATTTACAAAAATAGTTTCCACTTATCTACGTGGAGAGAAGGGGTTTATGACAATAGACAAAACACTAACTAAGAGATCTTCCTCATCTCTTCTCTTCTCTGTGGGTTTATCTGTCCCTTCCATGCACCTCTGACCCAGGCCGCCCACAAGGAGTCAACGCTGGGAACTGCAGAGGTTTATCCCTATTCACACACAGTCCAACCCGTGAAGGGGGACACAAACACATTCACACACACACACATTACCCAACCAGAAAGGTCTGAGAGTGGTATAAATATAGCAAGCTTAAGGACAGTGTACCTAGCCGGCATTTAGAGGTCTGTGTTCCCAATGATCCCGATCAAAGTGCGGTTGCTTTTGGAGACTCTGCCAAACTTCTGATATGACTCTCCAACTGTTATGGGAAATTTCTGGTTGTGACTCTAAAAATAAAAGTTAGTTTTTCAATTGCAGGATTAGATTCACAGGACACAATATCTGTGTTTAAAATGTCAAAATGTCTGACAAAATGTATTATTACATGATACTTTATACATAGATAAGAAAAGGGTGGTGTGAGATGTTATTGAAAACTAACAAATAGAAAAATATTATTAAAAGCTAGCTAGCTTAAATGAACAATACAGTGAAAGTCCATGTCAAAATCTTTATTTAATTTTCCTGATACACTTCTGTTGGACCTTAAAGCAGTAGTAAAGCACGCTTGATTATTTTTACCTGCAGGTAAATAATAATGTTCATAATAAGGCTTACCTGTGGGTAAAATTAATATCTCCTAAATGTGCACCATTTAGGAGATATTCACCCTGGATGCAGCCAGTTACTTCACCATCGCATGTCAGACCTTCAGAGCTTCATGCCAGAACCGAGGGCTCCCGCACGCATGTGTAGGAGTGACATTATCATCGTTCCAGACAATCACAAAGACTGGGAAAAGATGTCAGCCCTCTCAGTGGTGACAGCATCAGGCTGGAAGGCTACTTTCCAAGGTAAGTATTTCATAATGTGCTAGTATGTTTTTTTTGTTTTTTTTTGAACAGCCACAGTTTACAGTAAGTAAAGCAGCTGCTGCTGGGATAGCCTCTCTCTGGTTCCCCTAAATTGTTGATATAGTATTGTTTCAGCTTCAACTGACCCCACCGGAATTGAGGTGAGACAGTGACAGGATTAGCCTAGAGTGTAGCCCGTATATCTAGGGTTCAAACTCTCATTTTTATTCATAATAAAAATGAAATCAAAGTGCCTGTTGTGGTCTTTAAAGTGCCATGGGCTTGTCATGGCTTCAGACTGTTAGGGAAGCTGATCTATCCCAAAATGACCGTTCATGCACAAAAAACAGCCCCTTGATGATGCTACGCTTGTGTTTGCTGGTATCCCAATTGGTGAACAGAGATTGCACTTGCCACACTTACTAGTTGGCTTGCAATTGGTGTTGCAATTGGCTTGCAAAGTGGTGTTTTCTTGAGCCCTTCCCGCTCCACGACCAAAGCCAGCACCTCCAGTTTATGGTTTCCCTTGATCTTTGATTAGTTTATCAATAAATACATATAAAAACATATAGAAAAACAGCAAACAAAAAGTCAATTAAAAATTGAAAGGGCCAGTGCACAAATAATATTTGTATACTGTCCCTTTCATTTTTGTTTTACCTTCAATCAGGATGTAGCTGTATTTCAAAATAGGCTAACTAATATTATAATGTTTGTGAACTGATCTTTACACCACAAAATAATGAATGATTTAAAGTGTAGCTGATCTGTGCAATTATTTTAGTGGATTAAATGCACTAGGCTAAACTGTAAAAATGAACAAATAATGCACAATAATGAAAATATTGCACGGGGAGTAGTCATGCTGATGTCAATCATCTAATTATGTACAATCAAAAATGATTTTTTGCAATTTTCTTTCCACATGGTTATTCTTTGCAAAGCTTCACATCACTTAGCTTCACATCATTCACAAAAATTTATTAAAAATACACTTTGCAAGGTAATCCTATTCTATGTCTTTACTAAGTCAACTGCATTCAGTTGATTTTAATAAATGTATATAACACAGATTTTATCTCAAATCAGCTATACTGCAGGTAGAAACAAAAGCATTTCAATGTAACTTCAGAATTCTGCGTTGTTATCAGGAAGTGCTACAAATAATCATAGGAAAATACCTTTGTTCCATTGTACAGTTAACAGTTATAGAGTATATGTAGGACATTATGAAATACATTTTTTTCCTCTGGGCCATGGCCTATCTACTCTTTTGACAGATAATGCCATATAAATGCCAGATAAATTGAATGGAGCACACAAAGGATGCCCAGTAGCATAGTTGGAACAAATGGATTCAATCAGAACTCCTACTTTTAATGGAGTGCCCACAGCTTGACCTTTATGTTTGTTTACTTTTATTTAATCTTCATTCTGTCCTATTACAAACGTACAAACGGCACACAGAAAACTCATTAAATAAGAATAAAATGTAATAAATGGCTGCTGATTGTGGAAATTGAAAAGTATATATAATCCAAAAAAACATAAATGTTAAGGCATTCCATATAGTTCATTTAGAGTAAATATAACCATATACATTCTGACACAATCAAATTGTAAAAAAAAAAAAACTGAACATGCCACACACTTTTTTTGTGTAAACCAACATCTGTTTACTGTGCACATTTCACATGCTGTTTGAGCACTCTACAAACTGTGAGGTGTTGGGTTAATACCTGCCTTAACCAAGGGCAACAAATTAGAATGTATGGACAAGTTATAAGACATTTAAAGTGAACCAATACTATGATCATACAAGAAAAGCAACATATTCACTTTAAAGCTGGTCCCTAAAGTACTTTATATTTATCTTCCCTTTGCTTTCTCCAGAATGAGAAAAAATATTTTTGTAAGCTATAAGTCACTCCTATTTAAACCTCAAACAAGAATGGGGGCATTATTTCTGTCCTTAAGTGACAGCGTTGGTGTCAATTGTATGCTTGAAAGTAATGGGTATTTCTTTACTCTACCAGCTGTAAATGCACTGAGGGAGGAGAGAGGGGAAGGTGAGCATAATGTGCTGCAGAGACTGGTATTAAAGTGAACCTATTGCACTGGTAAAGCAGAGGTTCATTTTACCCACTTGGTCTCCTTAATATGTTATCCTGGGATACATATCACACTGACATGTAACCCAACATCTGATTGCTGTACAAAACCACACATATGGTTTGATTAAGGTGACAGTTTGCTGCTTTCCTTTGGTACAGTTCTGAAAATAAATTCCAGGAAAATGTACAAAACATGCACTATTGTATATATTCATAAATAATATAAAATTCAATTAGTGTACTTAATGTCTGTCTGCATATTGAAATGGTTTATATTGAGATAAAAGCTGGGAAGCATGCATAGCCAAGCCATAGGAATGTATCCATGCAAATATTAAGGAAAAATATTGCGCTATCCTGAAAATGTAAAAAGGGAAAAAGGAAAACTAAAGCAGCTGACTCGACAAAACTTCCAATTTGTGCATAGAACGTGAACAAAAAAGTGTAGCGCTAAGAGAAACACCGCATATATTGCAATGTAAAATCAATAGTGAATCTAAACAGAAAATAATAAAAAGTCCAAACAAATAACTTATATAGTTATGTTAAAACAAACCTGAAAAATAATAAAAGACAAATCTAAGTGATAACTAAAATGTAACGTTATATACGCCACAAAGAGAATCGCGATGTGAAAAAACAAGTGCAAGATACGTGTTTAACCTTCAAAACAGCTCAGTCGACGAAATCAAAAGGAAAAAGGGAAAAATGTAAAAGTCCTATCGCGTTATAAAAAGGAATTATAAACGTACCTATGTAAGGATACCGAACCGATACGTACGAAGGGTCGAAAATAGAGTTATATTTGGTAAAGTTATACGTCTGTCTGTAATTCATGTGATTAACTTAAAATATAATAAATACTTATATATGTTATCACGTACAAAACATGTAAAAGGACCTTAAATAAAAGTCTTGACATGGTTTCCTTTCGTCGTT
>BLSH010436056.1:152697-162849 GCA_018402905.1 Glandirana rugosa
GATACATATTCATATCGGTCAGAAAACTAATCGTGTGGTTTGGTTACACACAAGCATATTTTCTGTAAATATACAGCTCTTTGCTCCTTTTCATGGATATGAAATGCAGTATAAAAGGCATATTGCAGCTGAATGCAAGAGTAAGATATATTTTCCATGATCAGCTCAGAGAATACAAAGCTATACTCGCCTTACTAAATATTTAGTGTAAATGCATGCAGAATAGATGTCCTTTGCCAGAGATACCTGGGAGATTAGCTGGTGGCCTTAAATCATTCTAAAGGCTGGGTAAATTAAGCAAGGCATGGACCAGATTTACTAATGCAGAACAAATCAATAATGGACGATGCTGCTTTTGATTTTTAAAATTTGTGCTGGTTTGGTGTGCTAATCAAAAGACTGGCTATACTTATACATAGCATGTTGTTTAAGTGACCCTGTAACATTGGCATGCACAGAAAAGTAACAGTAAAATTTGTTAGCTTGCATCCACATTTTTTTAGAGCTTGCACTCCATGCAAATACTGACTTCTTAAAACGCATTATATGCATAAGGCTAGGCATGCAGCGGTGCAAAGTTATATGTTGGACTCTTCATTTACCAGCTCACTTCGCCTTTAAATTAAAATAATTTATATTGCCCAGCTTTGCATGCAGGTTTAAGGACATTTTCTATAGGTGGGCAAAGGTGCTTGAATCACAACATATTTATAATTGAACTGCAGGCAGATCAGCAATAATAAATAATAATAATTCATGCAGATATGTGTTTATTAGGAGTTAATTACGTGTATTTTTAAAAACAAATTCAGATGCAGCTGAATTTGACCTGGTACCAGCCTCTTGCATCCCCCCATTTAGCAGCACTCGGGCTGAGAGGAGGATCACACGGCATCAATCAGGTATGCCACAGTGCTCTTGTGCTAACAAGGAACATGCTGATAGGAGGAGAGAAAAGGAGTGACAAAAAGATGAGTTAATCAGTGTGCTGCTTCTCCTATAATGTCCAGTCACAGGTTGGACAGCAGGGACAGGACCTAGTTGTATTGCTTATACTAGAACTGAAGGCAAATAATTTTGTTTTTATTTTGGATAAAATAGGGGAGAGCTATGACTTCTGTCAAGTTTTTTTCAATCTGCAAACAATTTGGGAGATTGTCCTCAACATCCTGTCCCAAAGCCACATTAATAATTACTAGAGATGGTACTAGTTACTAGAGATGGGAAAACGGTTCGGCCCAGGCATACATTCGGGTAGAACTTCCGTTGTTCACCTGATCCCCGAATTTAGGACCTTATGGGGTGTTTGGCACGACTTCAGCAGATGGCATGCACAGCTCCTCCTCCATGGGAGGGCTGCCACCGTCTGCGCTCGGTTTGTTTCGACAATTTATTTATAGTGAAGGGTGGGGCTACCTGGTGATGTATGGGTGACCTCGCCCCCTTCTGAAGGGGCTAAAAAATGCACTGATCACTGTATAAATGACACTGCCAGGGAAGGGGTTAACACCAAGGGCAATCAAGGGGTTAAGTGTGTGTCTGGTAGGTGCTTTCTAACTGTGTGGGGGACTGATACACCGGAGAAAAAGAGAGATTGTGTTTCAGATTAGCTGAAACACAAGATCTCTCCTTTGCTCCCTGACAGATCAGCGGTTTGCCTTTTTTATATAGGCACACCGTCTCTCCACAGAACGATTGGTGGGTCGTGGTGGCCATCGCGGCCACCAGACCCGCTGATTGGTTCCCTCTGTGTTCAATCACAGTGGCAATGGCGCTCTGGCAAATGTTTTGCCTTCAGTTATACTTTAACTACAGTAGAGAAAATAAAATTTCCTCCACCCAGTCCTCATAATTACACAGCCTTGCCTGACAACTCAGTCAAAATTGGTGACCTGACTGTTGTACTACAGCTAAGCAATACAGCTAGATGAGGGCTTGAGGTCAACTCTCTACATGTAACCTTTTCCCTTTTGACATTGCTCAAATCTAGTAGTCAATTCTCTAGACCCAAACACTGTCACATGACAAAGAAAGTGACATTACTTCTCCCTGTCACATGTCAACAATAAGGATTTTAATTTTGACAAGTAGGTAGTTTGACTGGTACTCAGCAAGCGAATGCTAGAAAGGTGTGTGTCAGCTGTTTGGGGGGGTTGTCTCTTTAACCACTTCAATACCAGGCACTTACCCCCCTTCCCGCCCAGACCAATTTTCAGCTTTCAGCACTGTCGCATTTTGAATGACAATTGCGCAGTCATGCGACACTGTACCCAAACAACATTTTTATCATTTAGTTCTCACAAATAGAGCTTTCTTTTGGTGGTATTTGATCACCTCTGGGGTTTTTATTTTTTGCACAACAAATAAAAAAAGACAATATTTTGAAAAAAAAAAGTTTTTCTTTGTTTTTGGCACAAAACTTTGTACATAAGTACGTTTTCGCCATCACTGACGGGCACTGATGAGGCTACAGTGACGGGCACTGATGAAACAGCACTGATGAGGTGGCATTGATGGGCACTAATAATGAGGCACATATACAGTATGCAGCACTGATAGGCGGCACTGATACACACTGATAGGTGACACTGATAAGCGGCACTGATGTGCACTGATGGACACTCATAGGCAGCACTGATGGGCACTCATATGCGGCACTAATGGGCACTGATAGGTGGCACTGATAGGTGGCATGTATGAGCACTAATAGGTGGCACTGGTGAGCCCTGATAGGTGGCACTGGTGGGCACTGATAGGCGGCAATGCTAGATGGCATTCCCTGGGGGTCCTTCCCTGGCATTCCCTACTGGTCCTGGGTGGCATCCAAGATGGCACTGAGTGCCATCCCTGTTGGGCACTGTGCCCCTTACCAGGTGGTCCATGGTTGGCCTCCCTGGTGGTTAGAGTGGGCTTCCCTGGTTGTCTCCCTAATGGTCCATGGCTGGGCATTTCCTGGTGGTCCTAGGTGGGCTCCCTGGTGGTCCTGGGTGGTGATCCTAGGGGGGCTGCGCTGATAAACAATCAGTGCAGACCCCCCCTGTCAGGAGAACCGCCGGTCGGCTCTCCTATACTCACGTCTGCAGACATGAGTAGAGGAAAAGCCGATATGCAGCTTTCCTGTTTACATCATGTTCATCTGCGATTCATCACAGCTGATCACGTGGTAAAGAGCTTCTGAAAGAAGCTCTTTACCATGATCAGTGATGTGGTGTGTCAGACTGACACACCACTGATCGCTGCGCTGCGTGGCCCTGCGGTGCGCGCTGGCTTGTTATTCTGCTGGACGTCATATGACGCCCAGTCAGGATAACTAAATCACTTCCCATCCATAATTCTGCATACGGCAGTAGGTAAGTGGTTAAGTTAATTATGTAATACTGTACATTCAGTATATAGTCTATTTATTGTTTTTTGGCTTTGGACAACAAACAAGGCTTACTGTGGGCAATACAAAAATCATTTTACATGCTATGAAAACCATAGACAACAAGACACAAACAAAAAGGAAAATCGGGATTGTTTGCCTTATGTTACTAGAGCTATGGTAAATAAAAAGTGCAAATGTTACTTTATAATTTGTCCCATTTATAATAACCCTACAATTATGTAGTACAAAGTTTGGAAAATTATTAACAGTTGAATTAAAGGTTTTTAAAGCATATCTAGCCCCCAAAACAAAAATGCAATGCCATTTAACTTTATTTCTGTCCTTAGATCTTCAGATGGAAGATGTTTCTATGTCTAAAAATCAGCTCCCTTTTCCACGGGCAACCCTCTCTTGGTATAGGAGAGATGCAGCGCTTGCAGGAATCACAGCAACTGATGGAGCAAGGCACGGGGGTGGGGGGGAGATGAGCTTCAGGATCCTGGGCAGCAAGGAGAGGGGACAGGAGGAGGGAGTGCTCCGTGGGGCAGCCTGCTGGCAGAGGAGAAGTAGCTCTGAAATGGCAAGGAAGAAGAAAAGCTGCGCCCCACTAGAACCATGGGTAAAGTCCAGGCTGTCTCCACCAGGATGGTCTGAGTGCTGGGTATCCTGACAACACGTGTGTCTGGCCACGCCAGTGGTGTCCGGAGCTCCAGGCAGGTGGGCGGGATGGCAGTCACGGGCGTCTCAGGTTCCTGGTCCAGGAGAGGGTGGTGGGTGTAGATAGCTGTCGGGCGCGCGTTCGGAGCAATCCGTGCTCCCTCGTCAGGCCTCTGCCCTGTCTGACGAGTAGTGTAAGGGGAGGATATATGAGGGGAACCCTCTCTTGGTATAATAGCGCTGATGTTATTCCTAAATGAATGTTTTCCAGCATACCCTCAGTGGTGAGGTAGTCTCTCTTAAGCATAATTGTGTTGTTCTGTGAATTGGTCTATGTAAGCTCTTTTAATATCAAAGTTTTTGAAAAGACCCAACCAGTGCCTATGGCTGAATTCAACAGACAATCTGTGTGATGACCTGCTGTGCACAGGAGATACCCTCAAAATCTGACATATTTGGAGCTCTCTTGCAAGAAAGAGTATGCAAAGATTCTCAAGGCAAGATGTGCCATGCTGATAGACTCTTACCCCAAAAGACTAAATGCTGCCAAAAAATCAAAATATGCTTCAACAAAGTATTAGTTTAAGGGTGTGCATTTTTTTTAAACATTTGAAATTTATTGAAGTCAAAATAAGCATACAATCGATAGAATGCAGATACAACCGAACATGTGAGTAGTGTGTTTAACAAGGAAGTAAACTGGTATCTATAACAAGCATGTTACAAAGGGATCAGGAAGTACCAGGGGGTCATCAACTGCTCTCATGCTAATAGATATGGGTTACAAAACTTTTGACCAAAGTCTCTGTATTGAGCAATACAATAAACCGTTTACAACCATACTAAAGATGGAATGATAGCGTTATCTGCCATTGTGAGCGAGAGAAAAGTAGGAAAAAAGAATAAGATGAGAATTAACTGTAATTGGATGTTTTCGAAAGTATGGACATAAGAAATGTCTTGTGAAACTGTAAATGTACAAGCTGCCAAATGACATGGTGATCTCATTTTAATCTAGGATACCATGACAGCATCATAGTCCTGAGAGTATTTAAAAGTGAACCAAGGTTACTACGTTACTTTACACAGCCAGTCCTGAATAGAACCTAGGCAGAGTTCCAGTGTATCGGAATTAGGGATTTGATGGTATTTAGGAGGTGCTTAGATAGAGTTTTTAAACTTCTTAAATGGGAAATGTGTCACATGTAGCAGACAGCAATCTGCATTTGGGGAAAGTTTTTAGTCTCTGTTATTCGGGTAATCATTTCCCTAACTTTGTTCCAGAAAGGTGCTAGTAACGGATAATGCCACCATATATGTATCAACGTGCCTGTCTCATTTTGACATCTCCAGCAGGAGGAAAGTGTTTGTGAGTTCCACCTGTGCAGTTTTGCTGGAGTGCTGAACCTGGGGGTAAGTAGCTTATATACAGTTCCCTGAATTTTCGTGCTAATTGAGCACTTATGTGATAGAATGCAAGCATACCTCCATTGTTTGTCTGTGATGTCCATCTGTAAGGCCTCCGACCATTTCCTCCTGAGTCTGTCCACAATAAGAGGTTTAGAGGCTTGTAGCCATGTATAGACAATTGAAGTAGCCCTCTTGAATTGTTCACCCGTGTGACATACCGACTCTAAGAGGTCTGTGAAAGTTCCCTTTACATGGTTTCCCATGCAGGTAACTGCGCATCTGTAAGTAAGACCATAGGGGCATGTGTGGTAGGTTTTTCCCGTCTTTAGTATAAGTCAGTCTTTGATTTTGCCCTTAAAAACAATCTCCTGCCAAAAGTGATATGTTTAATTGTGTTGGTTGAAATGACAGATTACCTATGCCTAGTGCCAAGTTGGGGTTGTCTTTTAGCGGTGTCAGTGGGCTAAGTGATGACGTGACATCTGTACCCTTAGCTATCGCGTGGAAGGCCTCATGCGTGTTTCCCATTAAAGGATGGCATTTTAGACTAAGAGGGTAGCTTGTCCATGGGATCCAAGGGGAGAATTCCAGTGGAATTGGGTTCAAGTTGGACTCCAGAGATATCCAGTCCTTGGTGTGCTTGTGTGAAAATGCCACTTAATTATTCTAGTGAGATGGGAAGCATAGTAATAATTCCTGAAATCAGGTAAACCCATCCCACCATGCTCCTTAGACCTGGCCAGAAGGGCAAATCCAATTCCGGGCCTCTGGTGACTCCATAGGAACTTTAGTAAAATGGAGTGTAATGATTTTAAAAAGCTTTGGGGTATTCTAATGAGCAATGTACGCATGAGATAAAGTAGCCTGGGCAGGTTAGTCATTTTAATTGTGACAGCTCAGCCAAACCACGAAAAGTAGCCCGAGTGCCAACCCTTTAAGTCCATCTCAATAGTTTTGAGTAGTGGATGGAAGTTCTGCTCATAAGTCGAGGATAACTGTGGGGTCAACCAGATGCCCAGGTATTTGAGTGCCCGGGGGTTCCACTTGAAGGGAGAGTTCTCTTTGGTTAATGTAAGGGTATTATCAGGGAGAGATATATTCAGTGCTTCAGATTTGGTGCAATTTGTCTTCAAATTTGACACACAGCCATAATAATGTCTGAATTCTTTCACTAGATTGAGTAAAGACATTACTGGGTTTGTCAGAAAAAATAACAAATCCTCTGCATAAGCAGCCATCTTGAACTCTATGTCTTTTACCTCAAAGCCATTTATTGCGGTATTTGCATTGACTGTTCTGATAAAAGGTTCTAAAGAAAGAATGAACAGTAGGGGAGACAACGGACATCCTTGTCTGGTACAGTTTGTTATATGAACTTTCTCGGACAGGGTGCCGTTCAATTTTAGTCTTGCAGACGGCTTTTGGTAGAGTGCTGAAATCCAAGCCAACATACAGTATTTCACAAAAGTGAGTATACCCCTCATATTTTTGAAAATATTTTATTATACCTTTTCATGTGACAACACTGAAGAAATCACATTTTGCTACAATGTAAAGTAGTGAGTGCACGGCTTGTATAACTGTAAATTTGCTGTCCCCTCAAAATAACTCAACACACAGAAATTAATGGCTAAACCGCTGGCAACAAAAGGGAGTGCACCCCTACATGAAAATGTCCAAATTGGGCCCAATTAGCCTTTTTCCCTCCCCTGTGTCATGTGACTCGTTAGTGTTACAAGGTCTAAGATGTGAATGGGGAGCAGGTGAGTTAAATTTGATGTTATCGCTCTCACTCTCTCATACTGGTCACTAGGAGTTCAACATGGCACCTCATGGCAATGAACTTTCCGAGGATTTAAAAAAAAGAATGGTTTCTCTACATAAAGATGGCCTAGGCTATAAGAAGATTGCCAAGACCCTGAAACTGAGCTACAGCATGCTGGACAAGACCATACAGTGGTTTAACAGGACAGGTTCCACTCAGAACAGGCCTCACCATGGTCGACAAAAATTGAGTGCACGTGCTCAGCATCATATCCAGAGGTTGTCTTTGGGAAATAGATGTATGAGTGCTGCCAGCATTGCTGTAGAGATTGAAGGTATGGGGGGGTCAGCCTGTCAGTGCTCAGACCATACACTGCACACTGCATCAAATTGGTCTGCATGGCTGTTGTCCCAGAAGGAAGCCTCTTCTAAAGATGGTGCACAAGAAAGCCCACAGTTTGCTGAAGACAAGCAGACTAAGGACAGACTACTGGAACCATGTCCAGTGGTCTGATGAAACCAAGATAAACGTATTTGGTTCACATGGTGTCAAGCGTGTGTGGAGGTAACCAGGTGAGGAGTACAAATACAAGTGTGTCTTGCCTACAGTCAAGCATGGTGGTGGGAGTGTCATGGTCTGCATGAGTGCTGCCGCCACTGGGGAGCTACAGTTCATTGAGGGAACCATGAATGCCAGCATGTACTGTGACACACTGAAGCATGATCCCCTCCCTTTCCTGGGCTGCAGGGCAGTATTCCAACATGATAACGACTTCAAACACACCTTTAACATGACCACTGCTTTGCTAAAGAGCTTGAGGGTAAAGGTGATGGACTGGCCAAGCATGTCTCCAGACCTAAACCCTATTGAGCATCTTTGGGCATCCTCAAATGGAAGGTGGAGGAGCGCAAGGTCTCTAACATTCACCAGCTCCGTGATGTTGTCATGGAGGAGTGGAAGAGAACTCCACTGTCAATCTGTGAAGTTCTGGTGAATACCATGCCCAAGAGGGTTAAGGCAGTGCAGGAAAATAATGGTGGCCACACAAAATATTGACACTTTGCGCCCAATTTGGACATTTTCACTTAGGGATGTACTCACTTTTGTTGCCAGCAGTTTAGACATTAATGGCTGTATGTTGAGTTATTTTCAGGGGACAGCAAATTTACACTGTTATACAAGCTGTACACTCACTACTTTACATTGTAGCAAAGTGTAATTTCTTCAGTCTGGTCACATAAAAAGATATAATAAAATATTTACAAAAATGTGAGGGGTGTACTCACTTTTGTGAGATACTGTATGAGACCCTAAACCGACATGCCGACAGACCGCCAGCATGAAATCCCAGGAAACATGGTCAAAGGCCTTCTTCGCGTCCATGGACAGGAGAAGGACCTTGATGATCCGTGCATGTGCTGCTTGAATTAGGAAAAGGGCTTTAGTTACATTATCTTTAGCCTCTCTACCAGGCATGAATCCCACCTGCTGGGGGCTCTAAGATCCTGTAAAAGGGGTCTCAATCTGAAGGTTAGGATCTTTGCAAATAGTTTGACAACCAAGTTTAGTAAGGATATTGTACGGTAACTGGCACAATCCTTACTGGGCTTTGGAATGACTGTAATGAATGCAGAAAGGAAACCTGGCGTAACCTCCCTTGGCTGGGACAGGGAGCTCAAGGTTTTAGTAAGAGGGTCAGATATAATGTTCATAAAAGTTTTAAAGTAGATGGAGGTGAACCCATCCAGGCCTGGGCTCTCCCTTGACTTTAGGTTTTTGATTGCTTGTCTGATTTCTGAGGCTTCAATCAGGCTTTCTAGAAGTGTTATATCTAAGTCATTCAAAGTAAAGAGACCACTTTTATCCAGATATTCCTGGATAATTTATCATCTATCCCCTAACATTCCCTCTTCTCTGTGTTGCTGTGGCAAATTGTATAATTTTGTATAGAAGCGATGGAAGTGTTTCGCAATTGCCTCTGTGGTCACGTCCAAAGGGCCATTGCGCCATTTAATTCCTAGAATGTTGTTGTTGGAGACAGTTCTCTCAGGGCTCTAGCTAACAATTTACCTGTCTTGTTTCCAGACTCATAGCAGAATATGTTATTAAAGAACAGGAAATGTTTCATTTTAGAATCAAGGATCTGTTTTAAGGCCTTTCTAGTGTCCAGTAGTTCTTGTGTCTTTTTTATGATGAGGGATTGTTTATGGAGAGTTTCCAAACAGCAAATTTGATCAATCAAGCATCTGATGTCTTTCTCCTATTCCCTTTTATGCTGGGAGCCTAATCAATTCCCTTCTAAGGGTGCATTTGTGTGCCTCCGAAATCATGAGTGGGTATGTCAGGAGAATTGTTGTGGCTCCGGCGGACATCAAGTCCGCCCGACCCGCTGGCACGCTCATACAGCGTGTGGCAGCGTGTGCACGCGCCTGGCGTGAGCAAAAGGTGAGGACGTCTATTGATGACCTCCCGGGAATTTCTGATCCATGCTGTAGTCGTCAATAGAGTTGAGCGAACCTCTGGAAGTCCGGGTTCTGCTGGTCCGTCCGAACTTCGGGACAAAGTCTGGGTCCGGGTCCGGACGGAACCCGAACGATCGCACGGACAACGAACCCCATTGAAATCAATGGGGACCCGAACTTTTAGGCACAAAAATGGCTGTAACAAAGTCCTGGAAAGCCCTAGAGGGCTGCAAAAGGAAGTAAAATGGGGGTAAGGGTAGGGCAAGTGCCCTACAAAAAAATGGGGACAGGGAAATAACTTTAAATATTTTTAAAAAAATAAAAACATAAAAAAAAGCAAAAATGGAGGTGAATGTGGATCATCTTCAAACTGTGTCTGAAAAGTATTAATTAACGGTAGAAGCCATATAACTGTTCTAAAATCATCTTCAAACTAGGGCAAGTGCCCTACAAATAAATGGGGATAGGGAAAATAAATTAAAATCAAGTAA
>BLSH010436096.1:43355-64060 GCA_018402905.1 Glandirana rugosa
TCTGTAAAAAAAAGTGGCCAAAACCGGCTAAATATAACAAGGAGTATAAACACTATTTTTTTAGCGTTAGCCGCAAATAGCTAACCAAACGCGTTTTTACCGGCGCAAATGCCTACCACTCGTAATTAAAGACCCCAAAAAGTAAAAAAAAAAAATGATCATTACCGCCGCTAGACGCTAAAAATCACCATGACGCTATAACGTCGCCTGTACAACCTGTAAAAACTGTGAGAAAACCCTGGTTACGATAAATAAGTCGCTAGTCTTTAAATTTACAGGGGACTAATGACATATTTACAGTAACCGTCACTTCCCCAATTGGACGTCCCCCTCTAGATCCCCAATTGACACAAGGGACCCACACAAGAATGACACCCGAACACACCCAGGGAACACAGTTAACCCCTAGATCTCCCCCTGCAGGTTAACCCCTTCACTGCCAATGACATTTATACAGTAATCAGGGGACATTTAAATTTCTGATCGCTGAATAAATAGCATTGGTCCCAAAAGAGTGTCAAAAATGTCCAACATGTCCGCTGCAATATCGCAGTACCACTAAAAATCGCAGATCGCCGCCATTACTAGTAAAAAAAAAAAATGAAAAACCCCAGAAATTAATGCTCACCATCCGTAAACGCGGCCATTTTTGCGCAAACCAATCGATAAACGCCGATTGCGATTTTTTTATCACAAATATGAGGAACAATATAAATCGGCCAAAACCGGTGAAAAAAAATGTCTTTTTATATAGTTTTTTTGGATTTGAATTTTAGCAAAAAGTAAGAAATTTGTTTTTTTTTTGCAAAATGGTCGCTCTTCTTTTGTTTATAGCAGTGATCAGAAATGATGCAGAGGTGATCAAATACAACCAAAAGAAAGCTCTATTTGTGGGAAAAATAGGACGCAAATTTAGTTTGGGTACAACGTTGCACGACCGCGCAATTGTCAGTTAAAGCGATGCAGTGCCAAATCGCAAAAAGTGCTCTGGTCCTAAACTGGGAAATTCTTCCGGAGGTGAAGTGGTTAAAGTGGATGTAAACCCTCCATATACCCAGTGAAGTGAACAGCCTCGGATGATACACAGGGATGAAACAAATCTCCCTATGTAAGTCTTACATGTATATACGCTGTCTTCAGCTCGATATACTGTTTAGAAAATGCACATTCTGTTATATATTTCACTTCCCCGCTCCTATGTAGGAGGAGATGATTGCTAGACACTGAGACACTGTGAGAGACTGTGCAAAAGCTGATTGGAGGAAAGGCACACACCCCCTTCCCACACATGCAGAGCCGTGTCTGTGAATTGTTTAGCTAGCTGCTGATCTATTTTTAGCAACCTCCTCCATCTCTAAATCATATGTCCTGTCTCCCAGAATGCGTGAGAAATTATCAGGTTGATAACAGAGCTACAGAGGATAAGACAGCTGCGGGACATAGCTCTTTGAAGAGAGATAAGAAAACACTACAGATAGATGTGTTCAACTCAGATTTCATGAATCGGGTTTACATCCACTTTAATGTCCATACTTTGCCTCGTGGAAGGCCGAAATGCATGACATTTCTAGGATAGCTTTGGGAAGCTAAAAAAATTAGGCTGTGCAAAGTTTCAAGACAAGGTTTAGGCACATTATGGTACGTCAAGCTCTTTTTACATTAAGCTGTTCACATTAAATGTTTTAGGTTTGTAAAATATAGCTTAACCACTTCCGGACTACTTGTCGTCATTGAAGTGGAATACCGGGGTTATGGTAGCAGATAGCTACCATAACCCAGATATTGTTCTTTTCAGCGGCTGTTTCTGATAAAAGTGGCCTCTGCGGCGGATTTGCCGAACGATCACTTTTACCAGGGGTGGGAGAGGGCCTCCTGCCATGCTGTGGTCATCTCCGCTGCTTACCGAACCCGCTGGTAGCAGCAGAGACGATCCGATCCAGCCGCGGCAATGCCTGTGCCTCAGCTCCACAGTATTGCAGGGCAGAAGCAACGTCAAATGTCTCTTCCACCTATAGCTCTAAAAGGAGGATTTTTTTGTTTTTTCAAATGTCATTTTATTTTATTTATTGCATTTTAGTGTAAATATGAGATCTGAGGTCTTTTTGACCCCAGATCTCATATTTAAGAGGTCTTGGCATGCTTTTTTCTATTACAAGGAATGTTCTTTCTTGCAAAAGGAATAAAAATGATCATTTTTTTTAAACAAAGAAATTCCCCCACAGAAAGGGACTTTGAATAGGTTGAGCAACCACTGTTTTGTATAAAAACAAAAGTTTAATACAACAAAAAGGTCAATAAATCAAGACAACAAAAACAAATGCAAAATTGTCAGAGTAGTCACATAAAAGCATTAGCATTAAAAATGTTCACATTAGTATTGCACCAGTGTTGCCTTAGAAAGGTGTTGATTGAGGGGGCACAGTTGATGGGCCGCAAAGAGTGCGGTTTACCCTCCGCGATGGAATGCGGTTACCCGACATATATGTTTCGAAGCCTTCACGCCCTTCATCAGGGGTAACTGTGCAACAGATTGTGGCAACCGAATATGTGTTGTAGTAGGACACTAATGGTCTTCACTGGTTGATAATAATCACAGATATACCCCACGTCTGTGGGGGGAGATGGGTAATGCTACAGATGGACGGACGGATCTTTGTCAGTGGATCACATATGAGTGTATTCAAAAATATCGGTGAAGAACCTCCAATAGATCATTTACAGATCCATATAAAAAAAATATATGTAGATGTCCAGAAGGGAAGGGAGAGAAATGAGGTCAAAACAGGAGAGACTAATCAATCATGTCCTTTTTTGGTGGGGCCGAGGGGATCTGCCCGCGGTCCCAAGTGCCCGCGGTCCCAAGTATATGCTTCTCTCTATCTCTGCCGACCCTCTATTGCCAGCCACCATGTGTGTCCGTCCGCCACTCAGATTGTGAAGGCTTAGAAACATATATGTCGGGTAACCGCATCCATCGCGGAGGGTAAACCGCACTCTTTGCGGCCCATCAACTGTGCCCCCTCAATCAACACCTTTCTAAGGCAACACTGGTGCAATACTAATTTGAACATTTTTAATGCTAATGCTTTTATGTGACTACTCTGACAATTTTGCATTTGTTTTGTTGTCTTGATTTATTGACCTTTTTGTTGTAATAAACTTTTGTTTTTATACAAAACAGTGGTTGCTCAACCTATTTAAAGTCCCTTTCTGTGGGGGGATTATTTTGTATAGTAACATATGATGGGATGAGGTTGCAACCATCAATTATCCTAGAGACTGTATGGTATATTAAGGACAGCGTAAAAATAAAAAACAAAAAGTAAAATAAATAAGAAAAAAAAGATTAAAGCGTCCCATCCCGCCGAGCTCGCTCGCAGAAACGAACGCATACGTAAGTCCGCCTGCATATGAAAACAGTGAAAACGGTGTTCAAACCACACATGTGAAGACAGCCATGCAGACCAATTTGATGCTGTCAGGGAAATAGACCTGGAACGGCTACTGCTGCCCATTTCCAACATGGCCGCATCCAGCTGCCTGTACGAGTGGGCATGCGTCGACGCACACGAACGAACGTTCCGTCACAAATGAACGTTCCGTCACGAACGCGGGGACGCACAGGGCATGCGCAGTAGCAAGCACATTGGCGCCCTTTGGGCTATTTAAACCTGCCTCTAACAGAAGGACTTTGCTGGATTATCTCTCAGCTCCCCTGTGATTCCTGTGTTACTGTTATCTCCTGATTGATCTCCTGTTTACCAGACTCGGCTTGTCCTGACCCTGCACCTGCTCTCCAGTCCTGATCCTCGGCTTGCTTCCTTGACCATTCTCCTGGCTTGTCCCGCTGCTGGCTCTAACAAATCTGCAATCCTGCGCATCCTTGTCCTGGTTCACCCTTCCAGCTGCTTCCTCTGATCTACCCGTGTATGACCCCGGCTTGCCTTCTGACCTTGTCTCCAGCTGACTCCCCACGGAGCCTTAAGCATGCCAGCAACCACCAGCTGTTCCTGCAACTTCCGGCTACACAGTCGTCTGGAATTACCTGCTGGCGACCCGTGCTTCTTTGGGCGCTGCTCCCCTGTCTCATCCTCAGGGTAGCTGTGCACTTAGCCGCAAGGGAAGTCCTCTAACATCTCGGCCTCACACCTGCTTCCTGACAGATGCAGTGTGTTGCATATGGTCTGAGCACTGACAGGCTCACCCCCCCACCCCTTCAACCTCTGCAGCAATGCTGGCAGCACTCATACGTCTATTTCCCAAAGACAACTTCTGAGCTGAGCACGTGCACTTAACTTCTTTGGTCAACCATGGTGAGGCCTGTTCTGAGTGGAACCTGTCCTGTTAAACCACTGTATGGTCTTGGCCACAGTGCTGCAGCTCAGTTTCAGGGTCTTGGCAATCTTCTTATAGCCTAGGCCATCTTTACGTAGAGCAACAATTCTTTTTTTCAGATCCTCAGAGAGTTCTTTGCCATGCGGTGCCATATTGAACTTCCAGTGACCAGTATGAGATAACACCAAAACATAAAACCAAATTTAACACACCTGCTCCCCATTCACACCTGAGACCTTGTAACACTAACGAGTCCCATGACATTGGGAAGGGAAAATGGCTAATTGGGCCCAATTTGGACATTTTTACTTAGGGGCTTACTCACTTTTGTTGCCAGCGGTTTAGACATGAATGGCTGTGTGTTGAGTTATTTTGAAGGGACAGCAAATTCACACTGTTATACAAGCTGTACACTCACTACTTTACATTGTAGAAAAGTGTCATTTCTTCAGTGTTGTCACATGAAAAGATATAATAACATATTTACAAAAATGTGAGGGGTGTACTCACTTTTGTGAGATACTGTATATATACATACACACATTATATACAGTGGGGATCAAAAGTTTGGGCACCCCAGGTAAAAATGTGTATTAATGTGCATAAAGAAGCCAAGGAATGATGGAAAAATCTCCAAAAGGCATCAAATTACAGATTAGACATTCTTATAATATGTCAACAAAAGTTAGATTTTATTTCCATCATTTACACTTTCAAAATAACAGAAAACAAAAAAATGGTGTCTGCAAAAGTTTGGGCACCCTGCAGAGTTAATATCTTGTACTGCCCCCTTTAGCAAGTATCACAGCTTGTAAACGCTTTTTGTAGCCAGCCAAGAGTCTTTCAATTCTTGTTTGAGGTATCTTTGCCCATTCTTCCTTACAAAAGTCTTCCAGTTCTTTGAGATTTCTGGGCTGTCTGTCATGCACTGCTCTTTTAAGGTCTATCCATAGATTTTCAATTATGTTGAGGTCAGGAGATTGTGAAGGCCATGGCAAAACCTTCAGTTCACTCCTCTTGATGTAATCCCCCGTGCATTTCGAGGTGTGTTTAGGATCATTATCCATTTGTAGAAGCCATCCTCTCTTTAACTTCACCTTTTTCACAGATGGCATCAAGTTACCATCCAAAATTTGCTGAAATTTTATTGAATCCATTTTTCCTTCTACTCGTGAGATGTTCCCTGTGCCACTGGCTGCAATACAACCCCAAAGCATGATTGATCCACCCCCATGCTTAACAGTTGGACAGAGGTTCTTTTCATTAAATTCTGTGCCCCTTCTTCTCCAAACGTTCCTTTGCTCATTCCGGCCAAAAAGTTCAATTTTAACCTCATCGGTCCACAGAACTTGTTTCTAAAATGCATCAGGCTTGTCTATATGTTCATTTGCAAAGTTCACACGCTGATTTTTGTGGTGAGGACGTAGAAGAGGTTTTCTTCTGATGACTCTTCCATGAAGACCATATTTGCACAAGTATCTCTTTATATATTTAAATTCTGCAGGGTGCCCAAACTTTTGAAGATGACATTTTTTTGTTTTCTGTAATTTTGAAAGTGTCAATGATGGAAATAAAATCTAACTTTTGTTGACATATTATAAGAATGTCTAATCTGTAATTTGATGCCTTTTGGAGATTTTTCCATCTTTCCTTGGCTTCTTTATGCACATTAATACAAATTTTTACCTGGGGTGCCCAAACTTTTGATCCCCACTGTATATGTATATACATATATACATGTCAGGGGGACATGGTTACTATGTTGGGGGGTCTTACCGAGGAAGAAGGGAGTTAGTAATCTTCTTCCTTACCCTGGGATTCCCTCTTCACTCCCTGATCCCCACGTCTGAGCTGGTGAATCGGGGAGGGTGAATTCTGACCGAGATGGCCAGTGAAGTGTGGAGATCACAGCTTCATAAACTGACTGTTTCTGTGTGAGTAAATAACAGCTTCTCCGTGCGCGGAGATGACAGCCGGAGAACATGTTCTTCCCCGATCATCTCTGTTTTATAAACCGAAAATAACTGTGATCAGCCGCGATCATTGGGATCACCTCTGTTCACAGTTTCATAAATGGACACCTAAATATTTTGGGATTGTAAAATATAGCTTAATGTGAATAACGTATGATGTGATTTACCAAATGACCTGACAATTTTCAGGATATGTTAGCATACAGAGTCTTGTATCGTGTGACGTTTGGGGGAAATTGGTTAACATCTAAGCTCTTTTTTGTACGTTAAGCCACATTAAGCTCCCAAAAAACAAATTTAATGTCCCTAGTTTTCCTTGTGGGAGAGAAAATCCCATTAAACTTCCAGGATAGGTTTGGGAAGTTGAGAACTTAGATTGTGCAAAGTTTCAAGACATTTGATTGAGGTTCAGGCACAATATGGTACGTTAAGCTGTTTTTACATTAAACTGTTCACATTGAGGCTGGGTTCACACTGGAAACGGCTCCACGCACAGCAGGGGTCTGGTGCGTCCTGGTTCGCCGTTTCAGGTCCGATTTCAGCCTGAATTTTTGGCTGAATTCAGACCTGAAACGGACCAAAAGACGCACAGGGCTCATGTGCAAATTCGCACTGGAGCAGCTCCAGAGATATGTGAACCAGCTCCATAGAGAGCCGGACACATTCTCCTGCTATTGCGAATTGGATGTGGGTTCTCCGCATCCAATTTTCAATGGTCTGAATCCAGCCTAAATGTTTTAAGATTGTAAAAAAATAGACATGGACAATAGTACATTGATAGTGACTGATGAAGGAGATTAATATTCACTACAACCACCAATAATTATAATGGTGCCTGGTAGCATGGGAAAATGTGAAAACTGTTAACGCGGATGGTGAAGGATGGTTAATGCTTGAAAAATTGTGATAATGAAGTTTAGTTTGGTATCATTACAATCAGGGAGTAAAATGTTCTTAACATACTTTTAAGGGGTATTTAAAGGGACCAGGAAAAATGGCTGCAACGTTTGTATCCTTTTCTTCATCTTACTTGCACCTTTCAGTAAATACGTGGGTGAAAGTAGGAGGAAGGAGGATGATTTTAAATGCATATATAGGCCTTAAACAAAGAGATTAGTGCTAGGGGCAGTACTTTGATATGTGCATGTTCCGTTTATTTTTGGGTACTTCTGATGACCACAACAGTTGTCTCTTGCAGTAACAAAGTTGCTCTTTTAGGTAGTGCAAAATGCATAAAAGCAAATCACAAAATTCTCCAACACACTGGAAAGTTTTGATAGGTGCACTAGACAGGTGTAGCGTGGGTGTGGTTGTTGGCATACTCAAACGATGTGCTGGAATGTCATAAGTGATGCCTTGATGTTTTTCCCAACTCTTGAGAGAATGATACCGGTATAGCTGGTATTGGTATATCTATAATTTCCCCTCTTTGTCTGATAACATAATTTGGGATTATATTAGGTTTACTGTTGTTATGTGTGGTATTTAACTATGCACTGATAAGGTTAACATATTGCATGGTGAATGTATATATATAATGTTTGTGTGATATTTATGAAGTAGATGGGTATATGTTATTTACATCCATCTCCCTTCTAAATTGTAAGCTCTAACGAGCAGGGCCCTCTTATTCCTCCTGTATTGAATTGTATTGTAACTGTACAGTCTGCCCTCATATTGTAGGCGCTGCACAAACTGTTGGCGAAATATAAATCCTGTTTTATAATAATAATAATAATGTAGAATTGTGAGTGAATGTGGAATGTATGGGTTCCTGATTAGAAAAACTCTTGGTCCACCATCAACTATTATTGACAAAGAGGTCATCATCAGCAAAATGTTTTCATGCCGGAACATCACAAGGATTGGAGTAAGGCCGATATCAATTTTTTTATGCATCTGGTGGCAAATGTTTGTGTGCCAATCAGGCACAAGAGGGGGAGATGTAATATTGCAAAAATTGATATGAATGCTGATAGGACATGAGAATAACATGGATCGGACAATACGACTTTGGTGTGAGGCAAATGACAGCATTCACAGCCAACCCACAGTAAACAGGGCTAGAAGAATGTACAAGGTCGTTATCATCTGTCTAATGGGACTCCTGAGGCTATTCAACTGCCCCCTCACACCTGGCCAGCATGGGGCCGGAAAGGGGATGAATTGGATGGACACGTGTTTATCTGCTCAAGAAAAGCCTGGGAGAGGAACAAACTTCTTATGACTTTTGGTTCAAATGTCTTTAATGAGTGTGATTATCAACCCCCCCAGCTGGGTTCTCAGGTCTGGATAAAAAGGACCCTGGCCTGAGAGATTCAGAGAGCATGTGTGTATGATAGTAGACAGACCCCTACCCCTTTTCCCTGTCCATCTTCGGCTACCACATTTCCTTACCTGTAGCTATAATGTATTTATTTCCCTATTGTAAATAACCCATTATTTAAGAGTTAGTTGTCCTTCCTTGGAAGCCAGACACCCCAAACAGAGCACATTTTACAGTCACCATACAGAGAGGACCACACCATCACCCTGAGGGCATACCAGTAAAACATGGTATTTCATGATATGCCATCCCAAGCTAAATGATTTAAAGCAACAATGGAATTCACAAACAAATGGGCTATTCCTGGTTTTATCCGAGTTCTGTGCAGGCACAGTGGTGAGAGTGAGAGAGAAGACATGCAGAGAGTTGGGGGGCATGATTCAGGCATGCTGTTAAGAGCAGCAGAAAGGGGTGTAGGCTTGGTGATGAACGTAGGAGGGAGGGGGGCCGGAAAGAGTGGTAGAGATAAAGCGGGGGGTATGCAAGCACTAGAAGATAGTTTTGAATGGTAGAACTCTTTACTATGCTTCAGTTATGAATGAACACAGTGACTGGTCGGTACCGATTCTTGAATACAAAATTAGAGATAACACTGTGATATTAGCAGCTAACAATAAAGGGCAGCAGATCCCTACACTGCCAAATGTAAGTTTAGCATATATAGGTTGCAAAAGCACACAACTATCCTACTTGAGTGCTCCTTCTCCGTTTCTTCTGTGCCCTCCCCTACATGCATGACACCCCTACATATCTTAAAGTGGACAGGTAAAGGAGAGATGGCTGCACACTGTCTTCACAGAGAATCACGGACCCCTATTCCCTTCCCTTGCTCTTACTGCTGCAGCTGGTTGCTATAATGCACCCCCTTGCTCTCCCCATAGCGCCTGTATGCCCACTCTCTGACCATCACACCTCCAGGCCCCTCCCCCCAATTTCATCACCACACCTACATGCTTTCCCCCTGCTCTTATCACCACGCCACCACTTCTTAACTGTTCTTACCACTGTGCCTGTGCATATCCTGTTCCCATGCATCGCATCTGTGCACTAACCCCTTTGCCACCACTACATTGACACACAGGACCCCCTTTGCAGTCACTGTACCAATGTGAACTTATTTACTCTTCAACACTGTACTGACACGGATTTATTCCCTTGCTGACATTGCACCGACGTGCATTTATTCACTTACCACGACTACACCAATGTACACTTTTTCATTCCCTGCTGCTACACCAACATGCACTACCCTCTGCCACTGCATTCCTCACTCTTACATACTTATTCTTTGTCTATATTTCAGCATTGTATACTCAGCAGCATTATGCACTTGACAAAACTGTTCTGAAACACATTTCTGCAATCAAATATAAATAACAGGGTCACTGGGCACTCTCAGTCTTCATAGAAGAGACACATTGAAATTGCAAGATGTAAGATATTTAACATAATCTGACATTTAGCTGGGGACAGCCTGTCTTTATCAAGGTCAGACTAGATTATATACCTTGCATTTCAGCTTGTCTCCTCTATGAAACCCCAGAGTGCCCAATAACCCTGTTGTACTGTTAACCAGAAGGTTTTTTTTTTTTTTGTCTTTAAAAATTGAGCTTAAAATATGCCTTTAATTGTCCTAATGTGTATGGACATATAGGATAACATTGAGCTGCTTCTACAGGCATACACTAAACTCCTGTAGAATCAATGTTTTTTTAAGCCAGTGTGCATGGAGCCTTAGTGAGATAACAAACTCCAGTGCTGAGAGGAGGGGGGCCCACACAGGGAGGGGGATTAGTGAGGGACAACTATCTCTTTCTTATCAGATAAAAGCTGGCAGCAAGGGAGAGGGAAGGAGAGCAACTTTTTCATCTGCTGGAAGAAAAGAGACACAATTGTCACCTGTCACTAATCCCCCCGTGTGCTCCGGGCCCCCCACACCAGGGCTATTGGTCCCCCCTATCATGTCATCATGGAGGAGTGGAAGAGGACTCCAGTGGCAACCTCTGTAAAGCTCTAGTGAACTCCATGCCCAAGAGGGTTAAGGCAGTGCTAGAAAATAATGGTGTCCACACAAAATATTGGTACTTTGGCCCCAATTTGGACATTTTCACTTTTGTTGCCGGCGGTTTAGATAATACTGGCTGTGTGTTGAGTTATTTTGAGGGGACAGCAAATTTACACTGTTATACCAGCTGTACACTCACTACTTTACATTGTAGGAAAGTGTCATTTCTTCAGTGTTGTCACATGAAAAGATATATTAAAATATTTACAAAAATGTGAGGGATGTACTCACTTTTATGAGATACTGTATATGTATGTATATATATATACAGGTGTTGGTCATATAATTAGAATATCATCAAAAAGTTGATTTATTTCACTAATTCCATTCAAAAAGTGAAACTTGTATATTATATTCATTCATATTACATAAACTGATATATTTCAAATGTTTATTTCTTTTAATTTTGATGATTATAACTGATGACTAGAGTTGAGTGAACCCGAACTGTAAAGTTCAGGTTCGTACCGGACTTTAGGGTGTCCCGAACCCGGACATTTGAGAAAAAGTCCGGGTTCGGGGTTCGGGTATTTTTTCGCGCCTGTTGAATAGCTGCAGGGCAGCCAATCAACAATCATTTCACTCGTTTGCCCTTAGAAGCCATCACAGCCATGCTTACTAATGGCATGGCTGTGATTGGCCAGTGCATCATGTGACCCAGCCTCTACATAAGCTGGAGTCACTTAGTGCTGCATGTCACATCATCTCATACTAGTGTAGGGAGAGGATGCTGCTGCTGTGAGGGACAGATTAGATTTAGAAAATCATCTCATACTAGTGTAGGGAGAGGATGCTGCTGCTGCTGCTGTGAGGGACAGATTAGCGTTAGAAAATCTGTTAAAAACAGCGATTTATTAATGAGTGGGTGCTAGAGGAGATTTTTGTTTGCTAGAGTACATTTGTTTGCTAAGCAAAGTGCCTTATATAAAACCTAAGCAATTTTTCTCTTTGTTAGGTGGGCATTTGCAGCCATTTTTGCAAGTGCAGTGCACTTGCACACCCTTGTGTGTCAGGGACACTACTTTAATCGTGTTCTGTTAGTTCAGTTGGCAACATTTTGGCAAATTTAAATACTGCTTTTACATTGCAGTTAGACAAATTAATTTTTTTTTTTTTTTGTGCAAAATATTACATTTGCGGCCAGCGGGCCATTTCTTCCACAAAAATAAAAAGTGCATCTACATTGCTGGTTTAAAAAAAAATATTCTAAATACTACATTTGTGGCCAGCGGTGCATTTCTTGCATAAAAATAAAAAGTGCGTCTACATTGCCGGTTTAAAAAAAATATATTCTAAATACAACATTTGCAGCCAGCGGTGCATTTCTTGCACAAAAATAAAAAGTGCGTCTACATTGCTGGTTAAAAAAAAGAATAATAAATAGTGCTACATAGTACATTTGCACCTTGCTGTGCATTTCTTGCACAAAATTAAAAAGTGCGTCAACATTGCTGGTTTAAAAAAAAAATAGAGCTACATAGTACATTTGCACCTTGCTGTGCATTTCTTGCACAAAATTAAAAAGTGCGTCTACATTGCTGGTTTAAAAAAAAAGAATAATAAATAGTGCTACATAGTACATTTGCACCTTGCTGTGAATTTCTTGCACAAAATTAAAAAGTGTGTCGACATTGCTGGTTTAAAAAAAAAAATAGAGCTACATAGTACATTTGCACCTTGCTGTGCATTTCTTGCACAAAATTAAAAAGTGGGTCTACATTGCTGGTCTAAAAAAAAAAATAATAATAAATAGTGCTACATAGTACATTTGCAACTTGCTGTGCATTTCTTGCACAAAATTAAAGTGTGTCGACATTGTTGGTTTAAAAAAAAAAAATAGTGCTACATAGTACATTTCCACCTTGCTGTGCATTTCTTGCACAAAATTAAAAAGTGTGTCGACATTGCTGGTTTTAAAAGAAAGAATAATAAATAGTGCTACATAATACATTTGCACCTTGCTGTGCATTTCTTGCACAAAATTAAAAAGTGTGTCGACATTGCTGGTTTAAAAAATAATATAAATTTGTGCTAAATAGTACATTTGTGTCCAAAATGAGGAGAGCGTCAAATAAGGGACGTGGTCGAGGTTGTGGTGCTGCTGGTGTTGGTGGTGTTGGTGAAGCTCCTGTTGCAAGGAGAGGACGTGGTCGATCTGTGCCAGCTACACGCACAAGTGAAACACCTTCCTCAGGGGCGAGTAGCCTACAGAACCTTCAACGTTATATGGTAGGCCCGAATGCCGCTCAACGAATGATGAGGCCAGAACAAGTACAGGCGATAGTAGATTGGGTGGCTGACAATGCCTCCAGTTCCTTCACATTGTCTCCCACCCGGTCCCTAGCTGAAAGCTCCGAGTTGGCACCTGAACCCCATGGCCATCTGTCTTTCACCTTAGCCCCTTGTAAATCGGTGAAGCAGTCTGAGCCCCAAGTCATGCAGCAGTCTCTTATGCTTTTTGATGACTCTGCTGGTGTGCTTTCTGTGGGCCATCCACATAGCCCTGCCCCAGAAGTGGAAGACATTGAGTGCACCAATGCCCAACCACTTCTGTTTCAGGATGAGGACATAGAAACACCACCGCAGCACGTCTCTGATGATGACAAAACACAGGTGCCAACTGCTGCGGCTTTCTACAGTGTGTAGACTGACAAGGAGGGCAGTGGTGAAGAGTGGGTGGAAGATGATGTGGAGGATGATAAGGTCCTAAACCCCACATGGAATGAAGGTCATGCGAGTGACGTGTGCATTTTGGAGGAAGAGGTGGTGGTCGCACAGAGGCACCAGCACAGCAAAAGAGGAAGCAGGTTGCAAAAGCAGAGCGATCGTCCCCTAGACAGTACGCCTGCTACTACCCACTGCACCCAGGGACCTAGCACACCAAAGGCAGCTCAAAGGAGTTCACCGGCGTGGAAGTTCTTCAGACAATGTGCTGACAACAAGACACGGGTGGTTTGCACGCTGTGCAATCAGAGCCTGAAGCGTGGCATAAATGTTCTAAACCTGAGCACAATCTGCATGACCAGGCATCTACATGCAAAGCATGAGCTGCAGTGGAATAAGCACCTCAAAATCCAAGAAAGGTCTCGGGCTCCTCCTCTACAGTGCAAGTGTCACCTGCCACCCAGCAAACAGACGATGTGACAGCAACGCCACCATGTCTGCCACCGTCCCCAAGCATTTCCATGCGGTCCCATGGAAGCTTACAGCTGTCCATCTCCCAAACACTGGAGAGAAAGAGGAAGTACCCCCTACCCACTCACGATCCCTGGCCCTGAATGCCAGCATTTAAAAATGCCTGGCCTTTGAAATGCTGTCATTCCGTCTGGTGGACACGGACAGTTTTAAAAACCTGATGGCGGTGGCTGTCCCACAGTATGTGGTTCCCAGCCGTCACTACTTTTCCAGACGAGCTATCCCTTCCCTGCACAAACAAGTCGGGGACAAGATCAAGTGTGCACTGCGCAACGCCATCTGTGGCAAGGTCCACATAACCACTGATACGTGGACCAGTAAGCACGGGCAGGGATGCTATATCTCGCTAACTGCATACTGGGCAAATGTAGTGGCAGTCTGAGGCAGATAGCAGTTTGGCGCATGTCCTTCCGCCACGGAGGATTGCAGGGCATTTCTCTATGCCTCCTGTTCCTGCCACCTCCTCCTACTCCGCTTCCTCCTTCTCTACCACCTCCTCATCCGGTCAGGGTAACACCTTCACCACCAACTTCAGCACATCCAGGGGGAAACGCCAGCAGGCTGTTTTAAAACTGATATGTTTGGGGGATAAACCCAACACTGCGCAGGAGCTGTGGATGGGCATTGAACAACAGACCGATGAGTGGTTGTTGCCACTGAGCCTCAAGCCCGGCCTGGTGGTGTGCGATAATGGGCGAAATCTCGTAGCAGCTCTGGGCCTAGCCCTTGCTTGGCGCATGTGCTGAATTTGGCGGTGCAGAAATTTAAAAAAAACTACCCGGATATGTCAGAGCTGCTGCAGAAAGTGCGGGCCTTCTGTGTGCGCTTTCGGCGTTCTCACACTGCTGTTGCTCGCCTGTCTGCGCTGCAGCGGAACTTCGGCCTTCCCACTCACCGCCTCATATGCGACGTGTCCACAAGGTGGAAGTCCACCTTGCACATGCTGGAGAGACTGTGCGAGCAGCAGCAGGCAATAGTGGAATTTCAGCTGCAGCACGCACGGGTCAGTCTCTCTGCGGAACAACACCACATCACCACCAACGAGTGGGCCTCCATGGGAGACCTGTGTACCATATTGCGGTGTTTCAAGTACTCCACCAACATGGCCAGTGCTGATGACGCTGTTCTCAGCGTTACTATCCCACTTCTATGTCTCCTTGAAATGATGGAAGAGGATGTGGCACAGGAGGAAGAGGGGTCATTTCCACGGTTATCAGGCCAGTTATTCACAAGTGGCTCGGAGGGTGGGTTCCTGCACCAGCATAGGCAAGGTAAAACATTTTCAAGCCAGGGCACAGTTCGGGAGTTAGAGGAGGACGAGGATGATGAGGAGGAGGAAGAGGAGGAACCGTGTTCACAGCAGGGTGGCACCCAACGCAGCTCATGGCCATCACTGGAGCATGGCTGGGGGGATACGGAGGACACAGATGATACATCTCCCACAGAGGACAGCTTGTCTTTGCCTCTGGGCAGCCTGGCACACATGAGCGACTACATGCTGCAGTGCCTGTGCAGCGACAGCCGAGTTGCCCACATTGTAAATTGTGCTGATTACTGGGTGGCCACCCTGCTGGATCCCCATTACAAGGACAACGTGCCGTCCTTAATTCTCTCACTGGAGCGTGATTGGAAGATGCGCTACTACAAGTGCACGCTGGTAGACGCGCTGCTGAGGGCTTTCCCAAATGACTCCGGGGGCTCAGTGGAAGCACAAGGCGAAGGCAGAGGAGGAGGAAGAGGTCGCCAACACAGCTGTGGCACCGCCAGCACCTCAGAAGGCAGGGTTAGCATGGCCAAAATGTGGAAAAGCTTTGTCAGCAGTACTCCACAACAAACAGCACCACCAGCTGATAGGCAATGTCTTAGCAGGAGGCAGCATTTCAGCAACATGGTGGAACAGTATGTGTGCACACGCCTACACGTACTGACTGATGGGCCTGCCTCATTCAACTTCTGGGTCTCCAAATTGGGCACATGGCCTGAGATTACCCTTTATGCCTTGTAGGTGCTGGCCTGCCCTGCAGCCAGTGTATTGTCTGACCGCGTGTTTAGCACGGCAGGGGCGTTATCACAGACAAGCGCAGCCGTCTGTCCATAGCCAGTGTATTGTCTGACCGCGTGTTTAGCACGGCAGGGGCGTTATCACAGACAAGCGCAGCCGTCTGTCCACGGCAGGGGCGTTATCACAGACAAGCGCAGCCGTCTGTCCATAGCTAATGTTTATTAAAATGAACCAGGCATGGATCCCACAAGACTTGTCTGCACCTTGTGCAGAATAGACATTTATACCGGCCTCACACAGCCATTGGTATACTTAAGTGAACTTATTCTTTTTTTTTTTTTATAGAACATAAGCCTTTATTGGAATTTGTAACAGGAGAAACATGAAAAATACACCATGGTACATTTTATATGAAAAAAGTGAACCCGTGCTAGAACATCTCTGGGTTTGGCTGCAGATAGTGATCTTTTTTTTTTTTTAATATGTCTCAATATTTTGGGGGCTACCCCAATTAGAAAAAAAAACAAACAAACAAAAAACAGTGTTGGCTACATCCTCCTCCTCCACTTCAACCTACACCGCCACGGTCACCGCCTCCTCAACCTCCTACTCCACATCTACCTCCTCCTCCATTTTTTTTATGTGATTTTAAGTTATTTCCCTATCCATATTTGTTTGCAGGGCACCTGTCTTACTCTTACCCCCATTTTGCTTCCTTTTGTAGCCCTCTAGCCATTTCCAGGACTTTTTTAGAGCCATTTTGTGTGAAGTTCGGCCGAACCCGACGAACCCGAACATCTAGGTGTCCGCTCAACTCTACTGACGACTAAGGAAAATCCCAAATTCAGTATCTCAGAAAATTAGAATATTGTGAAAAGGTTCAATATTGAAGACATCTGGTGCCACACTCTGATCAGCTAATTAACTCAAAACACCTGCAAAGGCCTTTAAATGGTCTTTCAGTCTAGTTCTGTAGGCTACACAATCATGGGGAAGACTGCTGACTTGACAGTTGTCCAAAAGACGACCATTGACACCTTGAACGAGGAGGGCAAGACACAAAAGGTCATTGCAAAAGCGGCTGGCTGTTCACAGAGCTCTGTGTCCAAGCACAGATAATAATGGAGAAGCGAAGGGAAGGAAAAGATGTGGTAGAAAAAAGTGTACAAGCAATAGGGATAACCACAGGCTGGAGAGGATTGTGAAACAAAACCCATTCAAAAATGTGGGGGAGATTCACAAAGAGTGGACTGCAGCTGGATTCAGTGCTTCAAGAACCACTATGCACAGACGTATGCAAGATATGGGTTTCAGCTGTCGTATTCCTTGTGTCAAGCCACTCTTGAATAACAGACAGCGTCAGAAGTGTTTCGCCTGGGCTAAAGAAAAAAAGGACTGGACTGCTGCAGAGTGGTCCAAAGTTATGTTCTCTGATGAAAGTAAATTTTGCATTTCCTTTGGAAATCAGGGTCCCAGAGTCTGGAGGAAGAGAGGAGAGGCACATAATCCACGTTGCTTGAGGTCCAGTATAAAGATTCTGGTGTTGGTCCACTGTGTTCTGTAAGGTCCAAGGTCAATGCAGCCGTATACTAGGAAGTTTTAGAGCACTTCATGCTTCCATGCAGATTTCATTTTCCAACAGGACTTGGCACCTGCACACAGTGCCAAAGCTACCAGTACCTGGCTTAAGGACCATGGTATCCCCGTTCTTAATTGGCCAGCAAACTCGCCTGACCTTAACCCCATAGAAAATCTATGAAGTATTGTGAAGAGGAAGATGCGATATGCCAGACCCAACAATCCAGAAGAGCTGAAGGCCACTATCAGAGCAACCTGGGCTCTCATAACATTTGAGCGGTGCAACAGACTGATCGACTCCATGCCACGTTGCTGCAGTAATTCAGGCAAAAGGAGCCCCAACTAAGTATTGGGTGCTGTACATGCTCATACTTTTCATGTTCATACTTTTCAGTTGGCCAAGATTTCTAAAAATCCTTTCTTTGTATTGGTCTTAAGTAATATTCTAATTTTCTGAGATACTGCATTTGGGATTTTCCTTAGTTGTCAGTCATAATCATCAAAATTAAAAGAAATAAACATTTGAAATATATCAGGCTGTGTGTAACGAATGAATATAATATACAAGTATTACTTTTTGAATGGAATTAGTGAAATAAATCAACTTTTTGATGATATTCTAATTATATGACCAGCACTTGTATACATATATCTATATATACCCATATCTATATATATAAATATATGAGCAAAATTATAAATGCAACACTTTTCTGTTTGCCCCTAGTTATCATGAACTGAACTCAAAGATTTACGACTTTTTCTATTTACACAAAAGGCATATTTCTCATAAATATTGTTCACAAATCTGTGTAAATCTGTGTTAGTGAGCATTTCTCCTTTGCAGAGATAATCCATCCACCTCACAGGCGTGGCATATCAAGATGCTGATTAGACAGCATGATTATTGTGCAGGTTTGCCTTAGGCTGGCCACAATGAAAGGCCACTCTAAAATGTGCAGCTTTACTGTATTGGGGGGGTCCGGAGGGTCCAAAAACTAGTCAGTATCTGGTGTGACCACCATTTGCCTCACGTAGTGCAGCACATCTCTTTCGCATAGAGTTGATCAGGATGTTGATTGTGGCCTGTGGAATGTTGGTCCATTCCTCTTCAATGGCTGTGCGAAGTTTCTGGATATTAGCAGGAACTGGAACACGCTGTGGTATACATCAATCCAGAGCATCCCAAACATGCTCAATAGGTGACATGTCCGGTGAGCATGCTGGCCATGAAAGAACTGGGATGTTTTCAGTATCCAGGAATTGTGTACAGATCCTTGCAACATGGGGCCGTGCATTATCATGCTGCAACATGAGCTGATGGTCATGGTTGAATGGCACAACAATGGGCCTCAGGATCTCGTCACAGTATATCTGTGCATTCAAAATGCCATCATCAATAAAATGCATCTGTGTTCATTGTCCATAGCATACGCCTGCCCATACCATAACCCCACCACCACCAAGGGACCACTCGATCCACAGCGTTGACATCAGCAAACCGCTCTCCCACATGCATGCATGTTGTCTGCCATCTGCCCTGTACAGTGAAAACCGTAATTCAGACAGAACACCTCTCCAAAGTGCTAGATGCCCTCGAATATGAGCATTTGACAAATCACGTAGGTTACGACGATGAACTGCAGTCAGGTCGAGACCCCGATGAGGACGACGAGCATGCAGATGAGCTTCCCTGAGACGGTTTCTGACAGTTTGCGCAGAAATTCTTTATTTATGCAAACCGATTGTTGCAGCAGCACATGGCCTGCGGTTGTGAGTCCGGTTGGATGTACAGCACTGCCAAATTCTCTGAAACACCTCACGGTAGCTCATGATAAATAGGGGCAAACACAGGTGTTGCATTTATAATTTTGCTCTGTACAGTTGTGCTCATAAGTTCACATACCCTGGCAGAATTTATGATTTCTTGGTAGAGTTGAGCGAACACCTGGACGTTCGGGTTCGGAGGGTCCGTACGAACTTTGGGAAAAGTCCAGGTTCAGCCCCGAACGTTGCCCGAACGTTATCCCGGACACTGAACCCCATTGAAGTCAATGGGGACCCGAACTTTTAGGCACAAAAATGGCTGTAAAAATGTCCTGGCAAGTGCTAGAGGGCTGCAAAAGGAAGTAAAATGGGGGTAAGAGTAGGGCAAGTGCCCTACAAAAAAATGGGGATAGGGAAAATAAATTAAAATCAAATAAAAAAATGGGAAGGGGGGGTGGATGTGGAATAGGAGCCTAGAGGTTGACTAGGCCGTGACCATGGCAGTGTAGGTGGAAGTGGCGGTGGTCGAGGAGGAGAAGGAGGTAGCCAACATGGTATTTTTTTTTTTGTTTGTTTATAATTGGGGTAGCCCCCAAAATATTGAGGCCTATTCAAAAAAACAAATATATGAATGGCTGTGTGAGTTCGGTCTAAATGTTTATTCTGCACAAGGTACAGATAAGTCTTGTGGAATCCATGCCTGATTCATTTTAATAAAGGTTAGCTTGTCCACGTTGGCTGTGGACAAACGGCTGCGCTTGTCTGTGATAACGCCCCCTGCCGTGCTAAACACACGTTCCGACAATACACTGGCAGCAGGGCAGGCCAGCACCTCCAAGGCATAAACGGCAAGCTCAGGCCATGTGGCCAATTTGGAGACCCAGAAGTTGAATGGGGCAGACCCATCAGTCAGTACGTGTAGGCGTGTGCACACATACTCTTGCACCATGTTGCTGAAATGCTGCCTCCTGCTAAGACGTTGTCTATCGGCTGGTGGTGCTGTTTGTTGTGGATGGCTGCTGACAAAGCTTTGCCACATTTCGGCCATGCTAACCCTGCCTTCTGAGGTGCTGGCGGTGCCACAGCTGCGTTGGTGGCCTCTTCCTCCTCCTCTGCCTTCGCCTTGTGCTTCCACTGAGCCCCCGGTGTCATTTGGGAATGCCCTCAGCAGCGCCTCTACCGGTGTGCGCTTGTAGTCGCGCATCTTCCTCTCACGCTCCAGTGAGGGAATTAAGGATGGCACGTTGTCCTTGTAATGGGGATCCAGCAGGGTGGCCACCCAGTAATCAGAAGAAGTTACAATGTGGGCAACTCGGCTGTCATTGCGCAGGCACTGCAGCATGTAGTCGGCCATGTGTGCCAGGCTGCCCACAGGCAAAGACAAGCTGTCCTCTGTGGGAGGTATATCATCTGTGTCCTCTGTATCCCCCCAGTCACACTCCAGTGATGCCCACGAGCTGCGTT
>BLSH010436096.1:64070-75774 GCA_018402905.1 Glandirana rugosa
ACGTATTTCACGCCCGGCAGACACGCGTGAAAGCCGCAATAGTGGGACGACGACGAGGGGACAGACGCGACGTCGCCTTGAAGCCGGAAGGGTGAGTGACGGAGTATACGCTGCACGGGTGTTCCACCTTGAGGTGGAACGTGTACGACCTCTCTGACACGCTCGTCGTCGTCCGTTATCACCTCAAAGTCGACGTCGTGCGTGCCCAGTCAGCGAGACGCCTTGTCGTTGTGAAGTGGTGGTTGCTCACCCGGAGGTACGCTCTGGACACATCGCATAACGTCACAAAACTCATGAGGTGGTTGTACCGGTCACGGCTACTGCGACAAGAGTCGCAATGATATGGTGAAGATACAGAGGAACTTTTTTGTGAATGCTGCTCGCACAGTCTCTCCAGCATGTGCAAGGTGGAGTTCCACCTTGTGGGCACGTCGCATATGAGGCAGTGAGTGGGAAGGCCGAAGTTCCGCTGCAGCGCAGACAGGGGAGCAGCAGCAGGGTGATAACGCCGAAAGTGCGCACAGACGGCCCGCACTTTATGCAGCAGCTCTGACATATCCGGGTAGTTTTTTAGAAAATTCTGTACGACCAAATTCAGCACATGCGCCAGGCAAGGGATGTGTGTCAAACAGGCTCGGCCCAGAGCCTCTACGAGATTTCGGCCATTGTCACACACCACCAGGCCGGGCTTGAGGCTCAGTGGCAACAACCACTCATTGGTTTGTTGTTCAATGCCCGTCCACAGCTCCTGCGCAGTGTGGGGTTTATCCCCCAAACATATCAGTTTTAAAACAGCCTGCTGTCGTTTCCCCCTGGATGTGCTGATGTTGGTGGTGAAGGTGTTACGCTGAGCGGATGAGTGGATGGTCGAGGAGGAGGAAGCGCAGTAGGAGGAGGAGGCAACAGGAGGCAAAGAGAAATGCCCTGCAATCCTCGGTGGTGGAAGGACATGCGCCAAATGGCTAGCCGGCTCAGGCCCACCCGTCACTACATTTGCCCAGTGTGCAGTTAGCAAGGTATAGCGTCCCTGCCCATGCTTATTGGTCCATGTATCAGTGGTTATGTGGACCTTGCCACTGATGGCGTTGCACAGTGCACACTTGATCTTGTCCCCGACTTGTTTGTGCAGGGAAGGGATGGCTGGAAAAGTAGTGGCGGCTGGGAACCACGTACTGTGGGACAGCCACCGCCATCAGGTTTTTGAAACTGTCCGTGTCCACCAGACGGAATGACAGCATTTCAAAGGCCAGGAATTTTGAAATGCTGGCATTCAGGGCCAGGGATTGCGGGTGGGTAGAGGGGTACTTCCTCTTTCTCTTCAGTGTTTGGGAGATGGACAGCTGTAAGCTTCCATGGGACCATGTGGAAATGCTTGGGGACGGTGGCGGACATGGTGGAGTTGCTGTCATATCGTCTGTTTGCTGGGTGGCAGGTGACACTGTCACTGTAGAGGTGGAGGAAGAGGCCGAGGCAGCAGCAGAAGAGGAAGCAGGAGGAGGCCGAGACCTTTCTTGGATTTTGAGGTAATTATTCCACTGCAGCTCGTGCTTTGCATTTAGATGCCTGGTCATGGGGGTTGTGCTCAGGTTGAGAACATTTATGCCCCGGCTCAGGCTATCATTGCACAGCTTGCAAACCACTCATGTCTTGTCGTCAGCACATTGTCTGAAGAACTGGTGAAGGTTCTGTTGGCTACCTGAGGAAGGTGTTTCCCTTGTGCGTGTAGCTGGCACACCTCGACCACGTCCTCTCCTTCCAACAGGAGGTTCACCAACACCACCAACACCAGCAGCACCAGCATCACCAGCAGCACCATGACCACGTCCCTTATTTGCTCTCCTCATTGGGCCCACGAATGTACTATGTAGCCCTATGTAAGTATTTATTAATATCAATTAATACCTTTTTTTTTGGAAAACACCAACGTAGCCGGACTTTATTTTGGTGCAAGAAATGCACTGCCCACACCAACAGCTGGAAGCTCTCCCTTTAGAACTAGGAGATGATTTGTGAACAATAAATAATCTGTCACTTACAGCAACAGCTGGAACCTGGCCCTATAGGAGTAGGCAATGGTTTTGAACAATAATCTGTCCCTCTAAGCAACAGCTGGAAACTCTTCCTTTAGAACTAGGAGATGATTTTTGAACAATAATGTGTCACTTACAGCAACAGCTGGCCCTATACGAGTAGGCAATGGTTTTTGAACAAGAATCTGTCCCTCTAAGCAACCGCTGGAAACTCTCCCTTTAGAACTAGGAGATGATTTTTGAACAATAATGTGTCACTTACAGCAACAGCTGGCCCTATAGGAGTAGGCAATGGTTTTTGAACAAGAATCTGTCCCTCTAAGCAACAGTTGGAAACTCTCCCTTTAGAACTAGGAGATAATTTTTGATTGAACAATAATGTGTCACTTATAGCAACAGCTGGCCCTATAGGAGTAGGCAATGATTTTTGAACAATAATCTGTCCCTCTAAGCAGAAGCCTCTACCTAGTGCAGTCAGACCGCTCAAAGCAGCAGTATGTGAAATCTCAAATTACTCCCACAATCTGATCCTTGAGTACGATCGCACAATCTGATCGGTGTGTACGATCGTAATGATCGTTGTGTTAGACAGGATTTGATCTGCAATGTGTCACTCAAAGCAGCAGTATGTGAAATCTCGAATTACTCCAACAATCTGATCGTTGTGCACGATCGTATCGATCGTTGTTTTATGCAGAGTTTGATCTGCAATCTGCAACTCAAAGCAGCAGTATGTGAAATCTCAAATTACTCCAACAATCTGATCGTTGTGCACAATCGTAGCGATCGTTGTTTTATGCAGAGTTTGATCTGCAATCTGCAACTCAAAGCAGCAGTATGTGGAATCTCAAATTACTCCAACAATCTGATCGTTGTGCACGATCGTAGCGATTGTTGTTTTATGCAGAGTTTGATCTGCAATCTGCAACTCAAAGCAGCAGTATGTGAAATCTCAAATTTCTGCTATCTGTCCCTCAGAGCAACAGCACAGCAGTAGTAATCTCAGGATGCAGGATCAGATGTTAAAATGTCTGTAATCTCTCCCTCACGCCGGCAGCTTCCTCTCCCTACACTAACCCAAGAGCATGTGACATGCAGCACTGTGACTCCAGCTTATAAAGAGGCTGGGTCACATGATGCACTGGCCAATCACAGCCATGCCATTAGTAGGCATGGCTGTGATGGCTTCTTAAGGCAAACCAGTGAAACGTTTGTTGATTGGCTGCCCTGCAGCTATTCAACATGCGTGATCAACTACCAGAACCCAGAATCCGAACCCGAACATTTTTTGAAATATCCGTGTTCGGGTCCGGACACCCGAAAGTTCGGTACGGACCCGAACGTTACAGTCCGGGTTCGTTCAACACTATTTCTTGGCCATTTTTCAGAGAATATGAATGATAACACAAAAACATTTCTTTCACTCATGGTTAGTGTGTGGCTGAAGCCATTTATCATCAATCAACGGTGTTTATTCTTTTTAAATCATAATGACAACAGAAACTACCCAAATGACTCTGATCAAAAGTTTACAGTTGACCCTGGTGATTTTGGCCTAATAACATGCACACAAGTTGACACAAAGGGGTTTGAATGGCTATTAAAGGTAACCATCCTCACCTGTGATCCGTTTGCTAGTAATTAGTGTGTGTGTATAAAAGGTCAATGAGTTTCTGGACTCCTGACAGACCCTTGCATCTTTCATCCAGTGCTGCACTGACATTTCTGGATTCTGAGTCATGGGAAAAGCAAAAAAATTGTCAAAGGATCTGTGGGAAAAGGTAATTGAACTGTATAAAACTGGAAAGGGATATAAAAAGATATCCAAGGAATTGAGAATGCCAATCAGCAGTGTTCAAACTCTAATCAAAATGTGAAAAATGAGGGGTTCTGTTGAAACCAAACCACGGTCAGGTAGACCAACTAACATTTCAGCCACAACTGCCAGGAAAATTGTTTGGAATGCAAAGAAAAACTCACAAATAACTTCAGGACTCTCTGAAAACGTGGTGTGGCTGTTTCAAGATGCACAATAAGGAAGCACTTGAAGAAAGATAGACTGCATGGTTGAGTCGCCAGAAGAAAGCCATTACTACGCAAATGTCACAAAGTATCCTGCTTACAATACGCCAAACAGCACACAGACAAGCCTCAAACCTTCTGGCACAAAGTCATTTGGAGTGTTGAGACTAAAATTTAGATTTTTAGCCACAACCATAAGGAGAGGAGTCAACATTGCCTGTGAAACATGGAGGTGGATAGCTGATGTTTTGGGGATGTGTGAGCTACAAAGGCACAGGCAATTTGGTCAAAATGAATAGCAAGATGAATGCAGTATGTTATCAAAAAATTCCTAGGGGAACTTTTGAATTCATCAGCCAGGAAGCTGCGCATGGGACGTACTTGGACATTCCAACATGACAATGATCCAAAACACAAGGCCAAGTCGACCAGTCATTGGCTACAGCAGAATAAAGTGAAGGTTCTGAAGTGGCCATCTCAGTCTCCTGATCTCAATATCATTAAGCCACTCTGGGGAGATCTCAAACGTGCAGTTCACGCAAGACAGCCCAAGAATTTCCTGGAACTGGAAGCTTTTTCCCAAGAGGAATGAACATCTTTACCATCTGAGAAGATAAAGAGCCTCATCCAAAAATACCATAAAAGACTTCAAGCTGTCATTAATGTTAAAGGGGGCAATACACTGTATTAAGAACTGGGGTATGTAAACTTTTGATCAGGGTAATTTAGGCAGTTTCTGTTGTCATTATGATTTAAAAAGAGTAAAAAGAATAAACACAGTTGATAGATAATAAATGGCTTTCGGCCAAACACTAACCATGAGTGAAAGAAATGTTTTTGTGTTCTCATTCATATTCTCTGAAAAATGGCCAAGAAACCATAAGTTCTGCCAGGGTATGTAAACTTATGAGCGCACATATATATATATATATATATATATATATATATATATATATATATATATATATATATATATATATATATATATATATATTATATCTTGACAATACTCCATGCTTGTATTCAACAATGTCATACACCTTTATGCTAATGATATACTTAAATGATCTCTACTACATATCCGATTATATTTATACAAAGCTCACATAGAACGCTGTTAATCACCTTTCCGCAGAGTAAAGAAAAGTGCTTGTTTTCAGCTAAATAATGTTTGCTAAGCATCTAGACAACACTTCTTTTTCCTTAGACAAGGGTAAAAAGGATTGGCCAGCTAGCTGTGCCAGTGCAGCTGGGCAACAACATAGGGTTGGCTTTGACTGTGCTAAGGGAGCTATGCAGATAGAAAGATATTCCCAGGACACCTTACAAAAGCATCTGCTAGAGAAATGCCATGTTTATTGAGAAGTAGTAGAAATTAAGAAAGCCCAATACAGACACTGATCCTAAATGCGACAAAATTGCATTGCCATGGCAACAAAAGGCTATCATTAACTAATTTGTTTTAAATGAGTATTTTACGATTCATGGATGCAGATAATGAGTACATATACAGTCAATTTCTCCCAAAAGCTATAGCAGAAAAAATGCAGAAGAAAACAATATATGTTTTCACATATCAGTATGTGGCAGTGTTGAACAAATGTTTTTAATGTTATTAGTGCCCCCAGTAGTCCACGAAAGACAACTGGCTGGGTCATCTTTGATAATGTTTATCTTAGTGAATGTCAGAATGCAAATTCCAATACCTATTTAGCGTTCTAACTCACAAACATACTAATCTAAAAGCCCATCCAGTAAGGCCACAGATCACCTTCAGAGACATGCCCACTAGGCACCCTTTTTCCATTACTGGATGCAGTAATATTGCAACTGTAGCTAGTGACCTCAGGGAACACGAGCACTCTAATATGGCAGGTATACATTCTTTTGTACAACGTATAGCTTGTTCTATATGTATTCTATCGATATTTTGCCATCAAAATATAGTCACACACACATTCTCAGGTTGAACTGGATTGAACAATGTCTTTATTCAATCTTACAAACTATGTAAAAAGCCTGACTACCAAAGCTATATAAGATGCAAGAAGTCATTATCTTTGTAGCGATTACACTTATAAAAGCACACCATTACACATACAGTAAAACCTTGGATTGAGAGTATCTTTGTTAGAGAGTGTATTGCAAGACAAGCACAATTTTCTTATAAATTTTGACTTGATAAACAAGCAATGACTGAGTAAAAAAGAGAAGGGAGGCACCTCTAAGTGTAGCAATATGGTTACATTTAATGAAGGTACAACATTTAGCAACTCACATGGTTGATGATTAAAACAGGCACATCTGAGTATGTAGGCATCTGGAGTAAAGCTGTCCACATAGACCATCCTCCACACCGCCATCGTCATTCCTTCCACGCTGTGCTCCACGAGCGCTTCAAGCCTTGCTTTCAGATCGATCTACTGCAGGTTAGTCTTCCCAGTCACGATTGCAGACTCACAGCGGTGAGATTCAGCGGTGCGGTGGATGCATACTTAGATTAAGGTGACCAGATTTTTAAAATTATATCTGGGGACATATTTTTTTTTATTGGCAAATGGTAAACTATTTTATAAGTATTTTTTCCTCAAATTATATGTAGCGCCCCCATAGAGAATAAGTGCTCTAGTGATAGATTTTTGCTAAGTGAGGCAAATTTGGTCAGGCCTAACTATTGTGCAGGCCTGAATGTTCTGGGCAAGAGAGTGGCCCAGGAAGAGCTGGAGACTGCAGGAAGGAACACCCCTTTGTTACTCCTCCCCTTTGGTTCCAGAGGGTTCTGGAAAGGGGAATGGAAGAGGAGGTGGGGCTTTATGAAGTATGTTAAGGAGCCCTGACCGATCCCCAACCTGGATTGGCAGGTCTGACCAGCTGGGGAAGAAAGTGTTGGGGGGAAGAGTGGAGATGTAGCAGAGGTTGCAGAGGCCTCACCTGGGAGCCTCCAGTCTGGGGGGGGGGGTGACCTTGAGGCCTGGGAGCTTGGGTGCAGCCAGGAGGAGAGAGAGATCCTGGAGCGGCACAAGGGAGCAGGAGAGCAGCAGAGAGGCTACAGGAAAGGCTCTTCAAAGGATCCACCAGTGTCGGTGAGTGACAGACCCTAGGAGCTGGAGAGGAGGACTGGAGCAGGCTGGGAGGATACAGTGGACAGGCTGTGGAGGTCAGAGGAGCCAGTCAGGGGAGCAGTCTCACTGGACAGTGGAGTAGGCCGGAGCAACCAGGAGGGCTGAGGTGGCCTAAAGAGGATGGGCTGGGAGCAGTAGTCCATCAGAACCCTGCTAGGACAACTGAACTTTCCTACACTTTAAGGGTCCATGGCCCTTGCCTATAATGGGCGGTCCGAAGGTCCTGCCAACAGGAATGCAGGCCTCACCATGTGCTTGATAGGGTGGAGGAAGATGTAATGGAGGTCTGATAAATATCCCTTCAGGCCTCACTATGAAGAAGCAAGTGTTGTGCAGGAGAGAAGTGAAGGAGTGTAACGGTCAGCAAGTGTCAGTGCTGGAGGAAGAAGGAGTGTATATACGGAGGTGTATATAGTACGGTCCTATCCCTTGATCTATTGGGCATCCCACAGTCATCCCTACCCCATCCAAGTTTATTCCCTCAATAAAACAACAAAAACAAAGTACCGGCCTGTTCAGTGACTTTGGATGAAAGGAAAAATGTGTGACTGAGGGCAGAGTGACAGGTGACCCACAACTACCACCCATCCCTACGGGGGCCATTGGCTACATATAAATGCAGTGTATGTGCTATGTGTTTATGAAATTATTGTATGATATATACATTATTTCTCACATTTCGTCCATATTTAAAGATAAAAAAATAAGATACTGCTTAGAATATTTTGAGATATGACTGATGAAGATGAGATAGAGGAAAAACAGAGTGCAGAGTTCAGGAGTGCATTACATAAAGAATGCAGGGCTCAGCTGTGCCCATCTATGCCCACTGACCAGTGCCCATCTATGCAGCCTCCCTAGTGCCCAGGAATTCAGCCTCACCAGTGTCCAGCAATACAGCCTTACCAGGGCCCAGGAATGCAGCCTCACAAGTCCCAGCAATGCAGCCTCACCAATGCCCTGCAATGCAGCCACACCAGTGCCCAGGAATGCAGCCTGCCAAGTGCCCATCTATGCAATCTGACCAGTGCCCATCTATGCAGCCTCACCAGTGCCCAGCAATGCAGCTGCAGCCTTACCAGTGCCCAGGAATGCAGCCTCACCAGTCCCAGCAATGCAGCCTCACCAATGCCCTGCAATGCAGCCTCACCAGTGCCCAGGAATGCAGCCTGCTAAGTGCCCATCTATGCAGTCTGATCAGTGCCCATCTATCCAGCCTCACCAGTGCCCACCAATGCAGCCTTACCAGTGCCCAGGAATGCAGCCTCACCAGTCCCAACAATGCAGCCTCACCAATGCCCTGCAATGCAGCCACACCAGTGCCCAGAAATGCAGTCTGCCAAGTGCCCATCTATGCAGTCTGACCAGTGCTCACCTATGCAGCCTCAACAGTGCCCAGCAATGCAGCCTTACCAGTGCCCAGGAATGCAGTCTCACCAGTCCCAGCAATGCAGCCCCACCAATGCCCTGCAATGCAGCCTCACCAGTGCCCAGGAATGTAGCCTGCCAAGTGTCCATCTATGCAGTCTGACCAGTGTTCATCTATGCAGCCTCACCAGTGCCCAGCAATGCAGCCTCACCAGTGCCCACGGAGGCAACCTCGCCAGTCCCAGCAATGCAGCCTCACCAATACCCTGCAATGCAGCCACATCAGTGCCCAGGAATGCAACTTGACCAGTGCCAAGGAATGCAGCCTCACCAGTGCCCAGGAATGCAGCCTCACCAGTGCTAAGGATTGCAGCCTCACCAGTGCCCAGCAATGCAGCTTCACCAGTGCCCAGGAAGGCAGCCTTAAGCCTTACCAGTGCCAAGGAATGAAGCCTCACCTGTGCCCAGGAATGCAGCCCCACCAGTGCCCAGCAATGCAGCTTCACCAGTGCCCAGAAATGCAGCCTCACCCGTGCTCATCAATGCAGCCTCACCAGTGCCCAGCAATGCAGCCTCACCTGTTCCCAGGAATGCAGCCTCATGTGTGCAGGGAATCAGAGAGGAGAAAAGAGCAGATGTCCTGCCGAAAATGGCTGGATCACCACACAGATCCTGGGTGGGTGCTGAGGTAAAGGGGGGGCGTTCCGCCCCAGGTGCTACACACTGGAGGGTGTGTCAGGCCAGCGTCTCCCACTGTGTCAACTTTTATTTGATTCGCCGGACAATCACACAAGTCCTGCCTCCTGGATGGCTCCTACCTATGATAGAAAGCCCACATGTCCAGGCATTGGACAAGTGTGCTGTCTGTCCAAGGAGAAAACCAGGAGGCGGGACTTGTGTGAAGGCAGGCAAATCAAATTAAAGTTGACTCAGCGGAATCCGTTTGCCCAGCACCTGAATGTTGATGACATGTGGTGCCCGCAGTATCTCCCCCTATACCTCAGATCACTTCTGTTGCAGTTCACTATGCAGTGTGGGGAGGTGGGAGATAGTGATCGGCGACTCTGTGATGTCCGTGGGCCGCGGGATCTCCCTGGGACTTGTAGTTCTCTACTTCTCTGTGTATACAGTGGAGAGGGGAGGGGCCTCTGACCCGAGAATGTATCAGCAACAGTGTAACAGCAAAGCGACTCCCATGTACACTGAAGAGTGAAACTGATACATGGCCGGGTCAGAGGCCCCTTCCCTACTCTATACACTTAGGAAGAGAACTATAAGCCCCAGGGAGATCACCACAGAGCTGCCGCTTGCCGCCTCCCACCTCCCTCCACTGCATACTAAGCTGGCAGCCAGAGAAGCAGGGGGAGATGCTGGGTCTTGCCCCCCCCCCCCGTCCCCCGCCGCCCCACCAATCCAGAGGGAACATCCAGGGATACTGTCCCCGGAGACTGTCTGTCTGGGATGTCTGCTCACCCTAACTTAGATGTGCCTCTTTTGATCATCAACCATATGAGTTGCTAAATGTTGTACCTTCATTAAATGTAACCATATTGCTACACTTAGAAGTGCCTCTCTTCTCTTTTATACTCTGTAGTCCCTGCTGGATTTTGCTTCTAATCCCCTTGTGTAGGCTGTCATTTGTGGATGGACATTTTATGGTTACACAACCTATCACATTGCTATAATCTTTTTATATGGACTATAAAACGAAGGTTGGCGGTGGAACGAATCATCGGAGTTTCCATTATTTCTTATGGAAAAATTCACTTTGATGTATGATTGCTTTGGATTACAAGCATGTTTCCGGAACAAATTATGCTCGCAATCCAAGGTTTTACTGTAATTCTTTTTTACCGTTTTTATCTGATTCCCTTTATCTATTGGTATCACAATCCTACTTTGGAGCTGAAAATACTGTAAGAGTATTTGTTCTCATTCTGTCCAGAAGCCGGGTACCTACCTGTGGGTTTAACAAAATTAAAGTGTCAGCTCCCGTCTGAGCCGCTGTACTAACCATGCAAGTTTAGTTCAGAGATCTCCCCTGCTGAGAAGTTGTGTTCTGAAAGGGGGACAGCCCCCCGCCAGAACACTCCGATCAGCGCTCTTTGCTATTGGCTGAGATCCCTGATCGTTGTCGGTCGGCTGCTGGTTTTCCAGCATGCATGTCCGACATTATTTGGACGAATGGCAGGCTTCTGTTAGACAGACCAACATACACATGGCCAAATGTCGGCCTTTTTTTTAGAGATAAACTTGGGTATGCAGTCTTTTGGAAGCACATTATCAAAGTAGGCCCCCTATATTCTAAAAAGGAGAAGGAGAAAGAGGTTCCATTTATACTGTATATTGTCACAGGAATACCCTCCTCAAGGGTGGGCCAGGATGCTACAATAAAAGGAAATGAGGGAACAATCTTTCTACGGGCACCGATAAAAGCTTGACAGGTTTGTCCACATCTTCAAAAATAATTAAAAAAAATTTGGTTGGAGTTGGACTTTAAATTTGTTTATTAAAAAAAAAAATGATAAGCCTATGCAAGGGAAAGGGAAAAAACACAAACACAAGCAACAACATCAAAAACAATCTGTCTAAAATACATGAAGTTGTTACGTCACGATTCGAAACTTCAAAAATAAGTGCTTCCTGTCAACATACAACTTGTTTTGTACATGCAAATTGTAACTTTTGTATAAAAGTCAACACTCCTGCTTTCCAACTTAGCTAGGATGCTTCCCCTACTTTCTGATCCTTTTTGCCCCACCAGCCACCACAGAAAATATGATCTGTGCCTCACACAGGCTATTGAGCTGTGGTTTTTGCCGTTCGGAGAAAAATGGCAATCAGGAGGAAGCTGGATCACCTCCAAAATGTCTGACCGCAGTTGCTACACTGCACTCTGAAAATCGATCCACCATTAATGGACTGCTATGAACTTAGCCTTACAACTTGACTCCAATACAAGCAAGCCACATTATCATAAGCAAGTTGTGTATAAAAAACTAATTGAACAGCAGAGCATTTGAAAGCATTTCCATACATGAGTGAGCTCATGCTAGATAAGGTGTGTCACCCAGGGCCGTAGATAATTTTTTGCCTGGGGGGGGTTCAGCAGCAGGTACCAAGAAGTGGTGAAGCTGAAGCGGGGGGGGGGGGGGGAACCAA
>BLSH010436096.1:75784-95147 GCA_018402905.1 Glandirana rugosa
CCCCCCCCCCCCCCCCCCCCCCCCCCCCCCCCCCCCCCCCCCCCCCCCCCCCCCCCCCCCCCCCCCCCCCCCCCCCCCCCCCCCCCCCCCCAACCAAGCAGCACTGTGTGGATCTATGGAGCATGGCTCCATAGACCCACATAGCACAGGAGAGAGCATACACTGTGTGCCCCTGTAGCAAGCAGCTTTCTATTGTGGCACATAGGGAAGAGGAGGATCAGGGCCACAGAGCAGGTGAATATAACATGTTCTTTATTTTAATTCACAATTAATTTAAAATGTGCTTTTTAAGTTAAAATGTGGTTTCTCTGCGGCTGTGTTTTTAGAAAAGGTGCAAGGACCTTTTCCCTCCATTTCCAGCAGGGACAGCAGCCCATTCCCACGCAAACGCAGGCCACACCGCATGCATAGGTGTGAACTACCCTTAGTCTTGGTTCACGCTATGAGTCACACAGGAACTGCATCACATTTCTTTGCAATTCACATGCATTTCAGTGCAGTGCGATTTGAGCACATTCATTTTGAATGGGCTTAGATTGCACTGCATTACACCAAAGTCGTGCATGCACCAATTCTAGGAATGCATTGAAACCGGATCACATGGTCACTTTGTATCATCAGATCTATGGCAGGCAAACACACTGCATTGGGGTTGTCGTTAAGATTATACCAACACCCGCTGTAGATTGCAAGGGCAGTGCAATTTGAATGTGGTGCAGGACCAGGGCCACCTTTATTATTGATTGGACCCTGGGCAAACATTTTCTTTGCCCCCCCATTCACATCATGACTGCTCACTGATTGGTTGCTGGAGGTTACAGCACATCATTACTGCTCACTGGTTGGCTGCTGGAGGTTACAGCACATCATTACCGCTCACTGATTAGTTGCTGGTGGTTACAGCACATCATTACTGCTCACTGATTGATTGCTAGAGGTTACAGCACATCATCCCCTCACTGCCTGCACACCATGGACTGGGGAGGTGGGGGACTCACCAATAGACAGAAAACTCCTAGAACGTGTTATTAGCAACGAGCAGAACACACACAGCTATGAAAGTAGAGACGGCAGTGTGTGTGAAAGAGGCCTTCATGGTGAAAGGTCTACTTTAAACCAGAACAGCTTGTTCTGACTCTCATACTCTCCATTTATTGTGTGGATGTATAGCTTAGTTTGAGACTGCATCCCAGTGATGGTCAACTAATGAGGTTTTCAGGGCCTCATCCGCAGCCCCAGACAAACCAAAGGGTTGTGCATATAATTTACTGCCAGACATACTATGTGAGATGGTCAGAGACTGCAGATGTACAAGAGATGGTCAGAGACTGCAGGCGTACTACAGGAAATGGTCAGAGATTGCAGACATAGTAAAGGAGATAGTCAGAGACTGCAGACATAGTACAGAAGATGGTCAGAGACTGCAGACATAGTATAGGAGATGGTCAGAGACTGCAGACATAGTACAGGAGAGGGTCAGAGACTGCAGATATACCACAGGAGATGGTCAGAGACTGCAAACATACTACAGGAGATGGTCATAGATTTCAGGCATAGTAAAGGAGATGGTCAGAGACTGCAGACATAGTACAGGAGATAGTCAGAGACTGCATACATAGTACAAGAGATGGTCAGAGACTGCAGACATAGTACAGGAGAAGGTCAGAGACTGTAGATATACTACAGGAGATGGTCAGAGACTGCAGATGTACTACAGGAGATGGTCAGAGACTGAAGGCGTACTACAGGAGATGGTCAGAAACTGCAGACGTACTACAGGAGATGGTCAGAGACTGCAGATATAGTACACGAGAGGGTCAGTGTCAGGACGCGGGTGTGAGGCCGAGATGTTAGAGGGCTTCCCTTGCGGCTAAGTGCACTGCTTCCCTGGGGATGAGACAGGGGAGCAGCGCCCAAAGAAGCACGGGTTGCCAGCAGGTAATTCTAGAAGACTAGGAAGCTGGAAGTTGCAGGAATAGCTGGTGGATGCTGGCGTGCTTGAGGCTCCGTGGGGAGTTAGCTGGAGACAAGGTCAGAAGACAAGCCGGGGTCATACACGGTAGATCAGAGGAGGCAGCTGGAGCGATGCACCAGGACAAGGCTATGCAGGATTGCAGGGTAGGCAGAGCCAGCAGTGGGACAAGCCAGGAGAATTGTCAAGGAAGCAAGCCGAGGATCAGGACTGGAGAGCAGGGTCAGGACAAGCCGAGTCAGGTAAACAGGAGATCAATCAGGAGAAAACAGGAACACAGGAATCACAGAGGAGCTGAGAGATAATCCTGCAAAGTCCTCTTGTTAGTGACAGGTTTAAATAGCCCAAAGGGTGCCAATGTGCTTGCTACTGCACGTGCCTGGCGCGTCAGCGTACGTTCGTTCCTGCCGGAACGTTCGTTCGTGAGCGTCGGCGCATGCCCGCTCGTATGGGCGGCCGGACGCGGCCATGTTGGAAATGGGCAGCAGTAGCCATTCTGGGTCTATTTCCCTGACAGTCAGAGACTGTAGGTGTACTACAGGAGATGGTCAGAGACTGCAGATATACTACAAAAGATGGTCAGAGACTGCAGGCCTACTACAACAGATGGTCAGAGACTGCAGACATACTACAGGAGATGGTCAGAGACTGCAGGCATATAAGAGATGGTCAGAGACTACAGACGTACTACAGGAGATGGTCATAAACTGCAGACGTACTACAGGAGATGGTCAGGGACTGCTACGTACTGGAGGATGTGGTCAGAGACTGCAGTTGTACTACAGGAGATGGTCAGAGACTGCAGTTGTACTACAGGAGATGGTCAGAGACCATCCATGTATACAGTCTGATCTCCTATCCCTGTACATTGTCTGCTGAACACTCACAATGGTCCTTCCTGATCACCATAACAGGTGATGCCAGTGTCCCCACACCCCACACATGTCATTTACATACTGTGTAACAACAACAATGAGGACAGGTTCCAGACTTTCAGCATGGACTTTACAGAGGAGGGAGGAGCCGTCCTTACCTCTCCTCCCCACTGATCACAGGTCTGGTTGTTAGGGGGGTGTGGAGGTCACGTGACAGCAGGTCAGGCAGTGGTTGGTTAGGTATTGGAAGAGATGATGGAGCAGCAAGCCTGGAACCAAGCCGCACAGCTGTAGTCCAACTTCACCCCAGTAGTATGTGGCTGCCAGCGCAGGTGCAAGGGGCTGCTGCTTTGTGCCCCACCGCAACAACTGGGACTGGGCCCAGGACAACTGCTCCTTTTGCCCCGCGTTAAAGCCAGCCTTGTGCGGGAGATGCGTTGCAAGGTTGTGGCATGGCTGGAAAAGAGAGGGATGTCCATTCTCTAGGGTATTTGTGAGCATGCTGCTAACGGAGTTAGGTTTGTGCACGCTTCCTAGACAGACATCTCCTATGATGACCCATCCGAGGTCTAACCTCTGAGCATAAGGAGCTTTGTTGGGACCATTCATTTGAGCTCTTGATTTGTGGACTCATAGGAGTAAGATAATCTGAGCCTGAGGATCAAGTTCTGGTACCAGATGCGCTATGCATTTCAAGTGTGGGTGATGAGCAGCTACATCTGGTGTAGGAATTTCAGATCTATGGTCAGGGATCTGGTTGCATTCGATAAGAGTTGGCAAAGACAAGCATGATTGTCCGTCAACGGACTTGCTCTCCTCCCCATCATCTCCACTATTCCTGCTCAAGTTTTTAAGGAGTAGGGGATGCTGGGGCCTTTAATGCCAAAGATGTCAAAGAAGGTTGAGCTGGCTAATGACTTGTTAATTTGGTCATCTAGAATTGCGTAAAGCTTAACAGCTTTGTCTTTTTGGCCTGCTGGGTAGACTCTGACTAGACAGATTTTGGAGCAGAACCTGCCACCTATGACTCATTTGCAGACCTCTGTACATTGTGAAGTGATCTCTGGTGTAGTCCATGTCCATGGTGCTGGCCCAGGATGTAAAGCTGTGTTGTGATCTGAGCTGTCACATTCTGTGAATTTTAAACTGACCTTAAACTCCTTGGCGAGGTGAGATGTTGAAGAGCAGCACCTGTAGCAGATGTGATTCTCCTTGAGGAAGGCCTTGCGGTCTTGCAGGGTTTTCTCTCTGAAGGCTCTGCATTTTAGAGGATGTGGCTTCCAATGTAAGGGACACAGCTTACCAGGATGTTTGACCTTTGCCTCTGAGTTAGAGAAGCTGGCAGACCTGTGAAAAGAATCTGGAGGAGTCACGTTAGTTTTGTGTACTGCTACTGGAGGTTTGCGAGGGTTAAGTCCTGAAGGAGCAGCACATGACAATGTAAAATCAAAACTTGGATCATTTCTGGTTTTAGCTTGCTGGCACACAAAGTCCACAAAAACAGAAAAGGGAGGGAATGAAACATCATGCTGTCTTTTAAATTGGGATCCATGTGTAATGCTCTTGCAAGTTATAGGGTAACTTTTGTACAATGGGGTTGACACCTCTGGCTGTGTCAAGGAATGCAATCCTTGTAGGTCTCGCTCGGATCTAGCTACTTGAAGTTCCATTAGTAAGTCACTTAGTTCTCTAAGTTTCTGGTAGGCTTTGTGAGGTATTTTGGAGAAGCTATCAAGTCTTTTGAATAGTGCTCTTTCTACTGCTTCTGCTGAACCATAACACTCATCAAGTCTATCCCAGATCCTTTTAAGACCATTGTCTGGGTGGTTTATATTTATTGTCCTGATTTGCCTGGCATGCTCGGCAGACTCATTTCCAAGCCATTTGATCTAAGTCTCTGATGGCATTTTGAAAGGAAGACCGCCAGGCTCTGTAGCTTTCAGGGTGGTCATTAAACTTTTCAAGTGACTTTTCTTTGGTGACTAACTCACGTTGTGCAAAGAACCTTGAAAAGTCTAGGGTGGCTTGGTTAGCCTGCTGTGTGTTGCCATGGAGAGATGGCAGTGTGTAGTCATACCTTTTGAGGGTGTCAAGCCAGCTTCTGTCGTACCATTCTGGCATGAACGTTGGTCCTGAAGGATGATTAGAAGGCTCTGTTATGCATGGATTTCTCCTGTTTGCAGTCTTGAGACTTGTCGCTGACCTGCGGCGGTACCGTGTAGTGTCTTTGGCTTGTCTCTTTGACATCATCTTTGTCACTGCTTGGCTTGAAATGTTGATTTATGTAATCTGAAGTTCATTGTAGAGAATCTTGAGGTTCAGCCTCTGGGTTGAGAATACTGCTGTGTCTGCTACATAGGCGTGCGCACATGGGGTGTGCGCACGCCTGTACTGTGCAGATTGCCCCTGCTGCCTGGCTGCAGAGAAAGGGACTGGGGAATCTCTGTCCTCAGTCCCTTTCTCTGTCTCTGTTTAGACCCCTGATATCTCATCAAAGACCCCCAGCAGGGCCCCTAAATAAAATTGAAAAAAAAAATAATAAAATATAATATTGTAAAATATAATAAAATATAATATTGTAAAAAATAATGAAAAAACAAAATTGTAAAAAAATTACTAAAATAAAATGAAAATAAACTACTGACGCCTATTTCTGCCCTTCTGACATATATACACACACTCATGTTTGTTTGTGCTTTGTGGTGCACACCCTAATGCAATAGGCTGTGCACACCTATGGTCTGCTGCATTCACTTCTAGGGAATACAGCTAATTCGAAGGCCTCTGCTTTGGCTATGGTGGCTGCTGCTTCCTTCTCTACAGTGAGTTTCTCTAGGGCTACTTCTAGGAGGGCTTCCTTGGCCTCTAGCTGAACTTTCTCTGCTTCTAGTCTTGCCTCTTGCTGCACTTTCTCTGTCTTTAGCCTCACTTTCTCCTTTTTAATCTGCATTTCTTGCTCAGCAAAGGCTGCTTGGGCCTTGGCAGCTTCAGCTTTTGCACATGCGATGGCGAGTGCATTGCTTACGGAGGAGGATCTAGAGGAGCCGAAAACCTGGGGCTTTGTCTTGAGTGAGGATGCTTAGCTATGTGACAAGTTGCTTGCAGGAAAGCTTGACTGTGTAGAGACTGCTGTATTGCCGTATGCAGGTGATTGAGCTGACAGGGTAGCAGGGCTCTGTGTAGTCACTGTCCTAAATCCCACTTGCTGGATAGCTGCTGTTTCACTGTTCTGTTCTCGTTACACATTTGCCCCTGGCGTGTATGTAGCTCAACATACAGCTTAAACCTTGGATCCTAAAATAACCAGACTGTCTGTAACTTTGGATCATTATTACAATGAACAGGTGGTGGTTGTATAAGAATAGGATCAACAGATGGCGCTGGGTATACAGTTAAAGTCTTTTAGCATACCAGTGATGCTGATCCTTAGAAGGATCGGGAATTTCCTCGGAAACACGTGGTGTCGACTTAGCAGGTCCCATGCGGTCTGTCCCAGTAGAAAATGAAAGAACTTTTTGTGGGAAGTGGAAGTAGTTCCCATTGATATGACAAGAAATATGTAATAAATCAGAGAACACTGCCCATCAGTAGTCTTTTGTTAGAGTGGCATCTAGTGAACAATGTTGGTATTGCAAGTCCAGAGATATTATTTTCCCTTTATAGGCCGAAGGCATGACAGGTACAGTGTTGCATGACCGAGAAAGAAAGCTGAAAATTGGCCTGGACAGGAGGGGGGATAAAGTGTCCAGTACTGAATTTGTAAGATAAACAACCTTTCTCCTTACCCTTCTCTCTCCCCTTCTTGACATCTTCTTTATGCTCTTTCTGAAATAACAGTGCCTCCACCCATGGGGGTACGCAGAACTTTTTTCAGTGGGGCGGCATCATTTTAAGGTCACCCATGCTCCACCCCTTTTTGACAATGTCATGAAGGAGAGAAGCTTAGACATTATCACATAAAAAGTGATAACCCTTTCCCCTTCCACTGCCACATTTGGCACTTTTTTTAGGGGGGGGGTGTACTTAGTTTTGCCATGGTGATCTGAGCCACATGCAAAACCATGCAAAATATGCTGCAACCACAGCAAGTGAAGGTATAAATTAACATACATTTAGGCAATCGATCAATTACAAACAAAAAAAAACTACACCTCCATGGTGCAGCATTGGTTTAAGCCAGTGGAGATTAAAATTTCAATATGGGCACAATAGCATATTTATGCTATTGTGCCCATATAGCTGCTTTTGTGCCCATATAGCTGCTATTGTGCCCTTATAGATGCTGTTGTGCCCATATAGCTGCTATTGTGCATCTAAATGGGCACATCAGCAGCTACATGGGCACAAAAGCAGCTATATGGGCACAATAGCAGCTATATGGGCCCAATAGCAGCTTTATGGGCACAATAACATCTTTATGCTATTGTGCCCATATAGCTGCTGCTGTGCCCATATAGATGCTGTTGTGCCCATATTATATATAGCTGTGCATCTATATGGGAGCAACAGCATCTATATAGGCACAATAGCATAAAGATGCTTTTGTGTCCATATAACTCCTATTGCATCCATATAACTCCTATTGTGGGCATACAAATGCTATTGTCTCCTATTGTGCCCAGTGACACTGACCTTGCAGCACTGCTGTGAATGCCGCAGGCTGCGGCTACCATGACTCGGAGTGACCAGGACTCTGAGTGACCAGGAGGTGGAGTGATATCAACAGCATGCCTGAAATTCCAGCTGGAACTGTAGAAGAGGCATCGGCTTATGCGGCCAACAGATGTCTCTGCGGAACAGTTGCCTCTGCAGCGCTGCAGCATCGGTTGATTGGGGGCGAGGGAGGGACTGCCCGTCAGACAGCGAGTCAGACGTCAGAGAGCAGCAGCAATCATCAGAGCAGACTCAGAAAAAAGTCTGCGGCGGTCACAGCGGACCCTGCAAGGACCACTCATGGACACCTTGCTGATTCCAGGGGGGCCCTTGCCCCCCTCCCCCCCCCCCCCCTTGTGGATGCCCATGCCTCCAGCCTACTTTGGACATTTGTGGAGATATCTGTTTTTGTTATAGCTAAAAAAAAAAATCCTTAACTTCTCTTTTAATATATTTGGTTTAATGTATAAAATATTTTTTATTACAAGTATTAAGCCCTGATTTAAGGTGAACACATTATGCAGGAAGTAATGTCCAGCAGGATTGGTGATATAAGCCAGGAAGTGGTTTTAGTAAAGTTTTGTTGAAAGTAAAGAAATAATGTACATACCAAAGTATGGCCTGGATGTTTGTTTGCGCATTACTAAAAGGAGCAGATGGATCACATATTGGCCCTAGCATCCATGGCTGATGAGTGCACGATAGTTGCTATGAGAAGTACCATTTGAAAAGGAATAGATTTGCATTTTTTTTTTTTGGTGAGATCAACTGGACTTCGGAATTGAATTAAGTTCTACTTTAATTTTCCACTATTGTCTTCTTGGGAACTCCTCTCATATTTCTACAATCCAAACATTATCAATAATAATGTTTTTCAAACACTTTATTTTAATAAGAAAGGCAGTTTCCATGTCAACAAGATAATAATAAAGAAATAATGGTACACCAGTATACATAATATGAGTATAACCAGCTAATAGATTAAATCCATATATATATATATATATATAAAAAAGGGGGATCAGCAAACTCATCAGAGGCGGCTCTCTAATTAGGCAAATTAGGCGGTCGCCTAAGGCCTCGCACTCACAGGGGCCTCGCAACCGCCATATTTGACACTGACATCAGCACCAAGATAGGAAGTACTGACACCAGCACTTTACAGCTCTTAATATATGCAATATATAAAGTTAATTTTTTTATCGCTTGAATTATTTTTCCCATTTAGGGGCGTGAGTGGGGCCTCATGTCTAGGTTTTGCCTAAGGCATCACAAAGCCTAGAGCCACCTATGAAACTCATAGAATATACCAGGTATAAGCATACTATTCCCTCATAGAAAGCTGAAAATACTGTGGGACTCACGATAACACATTGGTTTATTATCAGGCCTTATGACATACATAGAATTTCAGAATACATAAATCAAAGTGGTGAATCTTTTATCCCATCCTTGAACTATCTGTTGCCCGTAAGCACCCACAGTCATGCTTTATATTGCAGCAATCCACACTGCATTGCTTCTGAAAATCTATATGCTTAGGTAGATGCTCTGACTCAGCCAGCCGTAGATTACTAGAACATTTCAGATCTGCAGACAGGCAGCAAGTCTAGATAATGAGGGAAATTAAATGGGAAGAAGGAAATGATGAATCAATATGTCAAGAGTCTAGAAACATGGCTTTGGTAATTTAAAAATAGAACACCTTAGCTGTTTGTTTCTGCAGAATCTAGGCATGTGCATTTTTACCAAAAAGGAAATAAAGATACACTGCCTGCTATGCTACCCATACCAATAGCCATAGGTGTGCGCAGCCTATTGCACTAGGGTGTGCACCCCAAAGCTCACACATGTAGCCTCAGCAGGGAAGTGCTCTGTGCTGAATGGCTTCATTCACAAACATGAACAGTAAACACAAAAATCTATAGTAAACACAGTTATGAATAAACACAGTGAGTGATTGGCACCGATCACTCACTGTTCATTCAGAAAAGGAAGGGGTCTGTAAATGAAATATTTACTGGCCCCTTCCCCTGCTCTTCATCCTAAAACATCCCCTTGTGTGCCTGCAGCAGCATCCAGCAGGAGAGAAGCCAACAGCTCTGTCGGGGGGCAGGGGGAATCTGCACTGCAGAGGGTGATTAGGGTGTGCCCAGGCACCACCGGCACACCCTGTGCGCACACTTATGCGAGTAGCAATGTTCTGGCATTCCAACAAGCTTTTGATTTAATGGATCCTGCCCATCTCTACCTTATAGATACAAATGTGTAGAGATGACTTTTCCCAATAAAAACTGTGACAGATGAAGACATGTGGCCCCAGCACCATAATGGCCCTGATGCATTGATTGTGGTTGAGACCATAATGAAAATACAATGATCCTTAAGTTAAACCTGTCATAAAAGAGCCATGGTGGCTGCCATTGTTTACCATTTTTTCTGAAAATGATAGCTGCCTGGCTGTCATGTTGAGTCACTGATCAAGAACAAGTATAGAGATAAGGAATTACAACATTATCTGACACGTATTACAGCATGCATCTTCCTGATATGTGACAAAAAAGCACTGACCCCGACACAGTCAGGCAACAAACCTTTTTCATTTAGAAAGAAGCCAACAATGTCAGCCTTTGTATTTCTCTCATAACAGGGCAACGCCAACCACTAATCCCAACCTGTAATTGTCCTTTAATCTATGGGAGGATACAGGGTTCAGCTTACCTTGCTCCCTTCCCAGTTCAATAAGAACCAGTCCCACTATCTCATGCCATCTCTTTCTCTTTTTAGCCCATTCCTTATTTAATGTACCCTTTCATTCCTCTTTCTTTGTCTACATTTTACAAATAATGGTTTAACCACACTTAACATTTCAGATTATTTGCCTTTAGCTCATTCAACAGGCTTTCCATGTCTTCCACCAGGAATGTTCTGAATTTCCATTGGTTTGGTGCAGTCTTACAACTTGAACCCAACGGCCCTGCCCTGCTTGCTGATTTTCAATGTTTTTTAACCACTTGACCATTGGGCACGTAAACCCCCTTAACAATCAGATCAATTTTCAGCTTATAGTGCTCTCACGTTTTGAATGACAATTACTCAGTCATGTTACACTGTACCCATATGAAATTGTTGTCCCTTTTTTCACACAAATAGAGTTTCTTTTGGTGGTATTTAATCACAACTTGGGTTTTTATTTTTTGCTCTATAAATAAAAAAAGACCTAAAATTTTGTAAAAAAAAATGCATTTTCTTGGTTTCTTTTATAAAATTTTGCAAAATAGTATTTTTCTTCATAAACTTTGGCTAACATTTATACTGCTACATATCTTTGGTAAAAAAAAAATCTAAATCATTGTATGTTATTTGGTATTTGTAAAAGTTATAGAGTCCTACAAGCTATGGTGCCATTCATTAAAAATTGATCACACCTGATGCACTGACCACCTATCTCATTTTTTGAGACACTAAAGCCTCGTACACACGGTTCGACGGTCGTATGCAAATGGTCATATGCCCGCTCATTGTACAATCATCCGACCGTTAGTACGCACGATTAGAACAGTACGATGGTCGTACAACAGGAGTTGTATGAGCAAACTAGAAAACGTTGGTAGTACCAACAAACGATCATACGACCGTTGTATCGTGTGTACAGAGAAGTAGGTCCAACAAGTTGTATTGTGCAAAACACACATGCTCAGACATCAGGAACACCCGGACACTGATTGCATGCACCTGAACTTTCCCTTTATACATTCATAACACGTCACTACGTTCGGCTTGGTTGTACGATCATTTAGTACATGTCAGTACACGAGTTACATGATCCAACATACGATTTGGTCCATTCAGTTGTACGACCGTCGAACCGTGTGTAGGAGGCTTAACAATCCAGGAAAGTATGAACACCCCCAAATGACCCCTTTTTGGAAAATAGACAATCCAAGGTGTTTAGTAAAAGGCATGGTGAGTTTTTTCAAGCTGTAATTTTTTCCCACAATGCTTTGCAAAATGAAGATTTTTTTTCACAAAATTGTCATATTAACGGGTTCTTTCTCCCACATGGCATGTGCATACCACAAATTACACCTCAAAATACATTCTACTACTTCTCCTGATACCGATACCACATGTGTGAGACTTTTACACATTCTGGCCACATACAGAGGCCCAACATGCAGAGAACACCATCAGGCGTTCTAGGGACATAAAATACACAATGACGTGGCAATGTAGTGCACTAATGGGGCACCGATGTGACACTGATATGGCACTGATATGGCATGGATTGGGGCACTGATATGGCACCGCTGGGCATCGATATGGCACCGCTGGGAACTGATATGGCACCGCTGGGCACTGATATGGCATCACTTGGCATGCACAGTTTGGGGGATTTATAGGCATGGATTGGGGCTGGCACATATGCAGAATACCTTTAGCAGCCTCACGCTGCATCCTCTCCCTCCGATCGTGTGAGCAGCAGAGAGAATCAGACATGACGCTGGTCTGTTTACACTGATCGCTCCGTCATCGGACGGTGCGATCATGTGATAGAGGGCCGCTGTCACTGCCCGGCGGGGCACAGACAGCCCTGTGTGCGTGCCCCAGGGAGCATGCAGGGCACATGATTCTGGGAGGACGTCATTGTACGCCCTCCCAGAATTAAGCGACCGAGCTGTAGTTGTCATTCGGCTATGGCCCGTTCGTCAAGTGGTTAAGTAACCTACTATTGAGGAAAATTGCAATACACACTATTGGAATTGTATGCATATACTCACCTGGCCCCCTTCTTATCTGCTGGAGTTCAACTCAGGAGACTCTCAAAATGATAGAGTTAGGACTGCAGTAAACTGGGGTGATGTGATGTGGCTGCTGCAGCTCAACTAAACCTCTTGTGAATTGTTAGACAGGGCAAATTTGGTTTGTTGCAGGCTGGCTGGTAAGTGAGCTGGGAATTTTTTTGTTGTTTTTTGACAAGCATCACCCTTCCATGTGCTCCTTGCTGCAAAGGCCAGCTATTGGTTGAGGTGGTTGCCATTTGTTTGTACTGTTGGTAATTGGTGAGGGGATGCACTGGCTACCTTCACTGCCATTGTGCTATTGCTTGGTGTCCAGTGCATCTCTGTACCTTTAAGGAGCAGCGAGCTCCCTCTAGGCATACCTGTCCTTAATCTATCTATTACTATATACAGTTGTGCTCATGAGTTTACATACCCTGGCAGAATTTATGATTTCTTGGCCATTTTTCAGAGAATATGAATGATAACACAAAAACATTTATTTCACTTATGGTTAGTGTTTGGCTGAAGCCAATTATTATCAATCAACTGTGTTTACTCTTTTTAAATAATGATAACAGAAACTACCCAAATGACCCTGATCAAAAGTTTATATACCCTGGTGATTTTGGCCTGATAACATGCACACAAGTTGACACAAAGGGGTTTGAATGGCTATTAACGGTAACCATCCTCACCTGTTATCTGTTTGCTTGTAATTAGTGTGTGTGTATAAAAGATGAATGAGTTTCTGGACTCCTGACAGACCCATGCATCTTTCATCCAGTGCTGCACTGGCGTTTCTGGATTCTGAGTCATGAAGCAAAACAATTGTCAAAGGATCTGTAGGAAAATGTAGTTGAACTGTATAAAACAGGAAAGGGATATAAAAAGATATCCAAGGAATTTAGAATGCCAATCAGCAGTGTTCAAACTCTAATCAAGAAGTGGAAAATGAGGGGTTCTGTTGCTACCAAACCACTGTCAGGTAGACCAACTAAGATTTAAGCCACAAGTGCCAGGAAAAAAAACCCACAAATAACTTCAGGTGAAATAAAACACTATCTGAAAGCATGTGGTGTGGCTGTTTCAAGATGTACAATAAGGAGGCACTTGAAGAAAGATGGGCTGCATGGTTGAGTCGCCAGAAGAAAGCCATTACTAAGCAAATGCCTCAAAGTATCCCATTTACAATACGCCAAACAGCACAGAGACAAGTCTCAAACTTTCTGGCACTAAGTCATTTGGAGTGATGAGACCAAAATTGAGCTTTTTGGCCACAACCATAAACTGTACATTTGGAGAGGAGTCAACAAGGCCTGTGAAACAAAGAGGTGGATCGCTGATGTTTTGGGGATGTGTGAGCTACAAAAGCACAGGGGATTTGGTCAAAATTCATGGCAAGATGAATGCAGTATGCTATCAAAAAATACTGGAGGAACATTTGCATTCATCAGCCAGAAAGCTGCGCATGGGACGTACTTGGACATTCCAACATGACAATGATCCAAAACACAAGGCCAAGTCGACCTGTCATTGGCTACAGCAGAATAAAGTGAAGGTTCTGGATTGGCCATCTCAGTCTCCTGACCTCAATATCATTGAGCCACTCTGGGGAGATCTCAAACGTGCAGTCCATGCAAGACAGCCCAAGAAGTTCCAGGAACAGGAGGCTTTTTGCCAAGAGGAATGGGCAGCTTAACTATCTGAGAAGATAAAACGTCTCATCCATAAATACCACAAAAGACTTCAAGCTGGCATTGATGTTAAAGGGGGCAATACACAGTATTAAGAACTGGGGTATGTAAACTTTTGACCAGGGTCATTTGGGTAGTTTCTGTTGTCATTATGATTTAAAAGTAGTAAACACAGTTGATTGATAATAAATGGCTTCAGCCAAACACTAACCATGAGTGAAAGAAAAGTTTTTGTGTTCTCATTCATATTCTCTGAAAAATGGCCAAGACATCATAAATTCTGCCAGGGTATGTAAACTTATGAGCACATCTGTATGTGCTCCAACTCAAGAGACTCTTAAAATTATAGAGTTAGGACTGCAGTACACTGGAGTGCCGTGACGTGGTCGCTGCAGCTTACGCATGTATTTGCAAATGTGTGCAAACTAAACCCCTTGGTTTTAACTTGAACTGTTAGACAATGTCAGTTTGCCTTGTTACAGACTGGCTGTTAAATGAGCTGTGCATTTTTGTTTGTTGCTTTTTGAATTCAGAGTAGTAAGCCATGTGCTAACTCTGTATCCATACTTGGTCATTTTGACCCAAGATTAATGCTTAGGTTTACGGAGGCTTACAGAGTCCTGTTAGAAGAATGCTGCTGGCTTGTGAGGGTGCAGGCTGGGGATGGTTTGCTCAGACCCAAGATTTGTAGTCTAAATGAAAGGACACACACACCTCACCTGGCAATGTTGTAGGCAAATAAAGCAGCAACAGCTCAATCCATCAAAGCCACAACCCCATTTGCCCCGCCCGGGTCCTCCATGATTAAGCACTGGGGGTAGGATGAAAACCATTGGGGGCATGGCTTTGATGGATTAAGTTGAGGTTGCCTACAACATGGCCAAGTGAGGGGTGCAGCAGCTGGGAAATTTCCTTTCATTTTGACTGCATACCTGGTAGCTTGTTAGAATTGGCTCGGCAATATTAGAACTTATATCCAGTTCCTGGGTCATCACTGTAATTGATAAAGTCTTCAGACTTCCTAAAGGATACAGAGGCCAGCCAGGTGAGGATTTAGGAGAAGGAAGAGAGAGGTGGGTGGGGCACAGTGACATAGCATCTGAACGAGAGAATGGAGTACATGGGCTTGTTGGTATCAAACGTTGCTCAAATTGTTTGTGAGTGTATTGCAATGTGTTACTTACTCTGAAAGACATAAACAAAGTGGCTAAACTACAGATGATGATGATAATGATGAGATCAGTGGCGGTCGATTCATACGGGGCGCAGAGGCGCCGTCCCCTAATACATGCAGGGGCCGGACGCACAGATTCCAATGGGTTTTTTTTTTTGTTGAAGCACATGATTAGAGCCTGACGCTCTAATTAGCTTCAGAAAAGGGTGGGCTCAGGGTGTAGAGCACTGCACCCCAAGCCCACCCAATTGTATGACAATAGTGAATTAATATTCACTATTGTCTTCCTGCTTCTCCTGTTCTCCTGAGGATGTACAAGAAGATCCGGGACTCGGGAGATGGTCGCCCAGTGCTCTGCATCGGTGCCAATTGATAACCCGACCACGTGAGTACCACCCGCTGGGGTGGGGGTTGGGTTGTTTGTTAGGCAGGGCGCACTCTTCATGCTGCAGTTAGCTCCACTTCCCTCAATCTTAGGAATTGTAATGTCCAAAAGTTTTCATGTATGGCTATATTTGTCTGTGCCAGAGGTTCAGCGATTACATGGAAATAATGAAATAAAATGAATTAATCAGGTTCAGTAGTTTAGGAGGGTATAAGCAAATAGTGATGTTCAAAGTAAAATGTTAAACTTGAAATTAAAAGAAACAAAATATAAATGTTGATGTCTGCCAGGCCTGGAATGGTTCTGTTGTAATGGCTGCCAAAAAGAAGGCAGTGAGTAGGTTTATAGTAGAGAAAGTTATAGAGGAAAAAAAATTGTTTAATCTTCAAAAAAAGAAATCCCTACAGAACTTTAACATTTTTTCTGAAGCTGAGGACAAATTTTCAGCAAATATATTTTAAGCTTTTTTGATAGCATGCTACTTCAGAGAAAGAGAGCAAGCAGATTTAATGTACAAAAAAATAAATTATTGTCTATTTTATAATACTAAAAACAGAAAAATGTAGTGATTTGAAACCCATCTTTTAAGCCCCTATTGCATAGGTCGCAATTTTTGAGGGAGAGAAAGCAGATTGAATCTGGAGTCTAAAAATGAGTGTCTTTTCTGAAGATAGAAGATGTTACAGATTTGTAACACAGGTATTAGGCCTTTTGGGCTAGGCTGCACACTGTGCAATCTAATTGTACAATCTCCTTTAGATCTACCATCAAATATGTAGTGCAAGGTCCTGTCCGATTTTATACAAAGGAAATTGCACAAATATTGCACAATCAGTTCCTGTAATCCAGTTCCAGCCCAGGGAGTGGGAGAGGCGGCTGTAAACACACTAAGTTCACTTTCAGGGCCCATGCCACCTATGCCCGGTACACACGATAATATTATCGGGCGAAAATAACCGTTTACGGATAGATCGTTCAATAATCTGATCGTTAGTACACAGCTACTCGCATTCGACTACGCCCGGTCATACTAAATTTATAGAAGGAGCAAGATAGTGAAAGCACATTGTTTTTGGCATGTTTTTACAGCGACGTACATAAGGCAGCCCTTGGAGCTGTGTGCAGGCAGCACTTAGAAGTGTATGCAGATGCAGCAACTGTACGAACACAGTCACGACTTTGTGCAACCTCTGCATCTGCATACAGGCTCAGCACAGAGGATAGGTCACAGCACACATCTGAATGAGTCCCAAATCTTCTAATCAAAACACATGAGCTAAATGCCTATGTGCAAGGAGCTTAAAACTGGTAATCGCAGCAGAAATTGAAATGTGGAACCAGGGCTGGTGCAAGGATTTTCGACACCCTAGGTGAAACCTCATTTTACCGCCCCTGTTGACTCCGCCCCTGACTCCAGCCCATTGTCCTGCTCATGTATACAGTGTGAGTAGTGCAGAGGATGGTGTCAGTAAGGCAGAGGATGGTGTCAATAGGACAGAGGACAGTGTCAGTAAGGCAGAGGACAGTGTCAGTAAGGCAGAGGGCGGCATCAGTAGGGCAGAGGACGGCATCAGTAAGGCAGAGGGCGGCGTCAGTAAGGCAGGGGGTGGAGTCAGCAAGGCAGAGGGTGGCATCAGTATTATAGGTTGCTAAGTCTTTAAGAGCCATGTACTCTCCCACAGACATCCAGTGCAGGTTGATGAACACACACTGGACTGAAACATGAAAGTGTGACAAGATAAGGAAATGGTGAGATTTTAGTGAGATTTTAGTGTGTGGCACTCACTCTTGCCCTCCTCTCTTGGTTCAGCCTCCAGCAACAGTGCTCCTCCTGGTCCACTGAATGACTGACTCCAGCTTAGCTGGCTGTAATAACACAGCCTTTCTTCTTTCGAGCACTACTCCTGTGCTCTAGTGCTGTGCTCCTCCCATGTGTCACTCCTGTGACCTGTCCTTTCACAGCCAGGACACTTGAACATCACAGAGGAAATCTGGTAGCCGGGCAAACGTCCTGCCTCTTTGCCCGCATAACTCCCCGGCGGCCAATGATGGAGCCGCCCCGAGGTTCTGGAATTGGTGGGATTTATGGTGAGACAAAGTGGGGCAGGCTGAGGACACTGCTGACAGTCCACTGTGTGTTGTGATCAGTAATCTGTACTGCATGTCAGGTCCTTGAAAGAAGAACATGGCTCCAATGTTCCCCGGCGTCCAAGCTCACATTACAAGCGCTACATTGCTGCAGCTCTAGAGCTTGTGACATAGAGAAGATTGGGCCCCGGAGGAGCAGCAGAGGGAGAAGATCAGATGAGCCTGACACCGCCCCTGACTGATGTGCGCTCTACTGTCTGCCAGAGGAATAAAAGGATCCATCGGCAGAGGAGGACACTGGCTATGTACTGATGGAGAGCAGTGCCCGGTGACAATGACTGCATTGGAGAAGCAGGAACTACAGAGGTGGACGGGACATCTATCCAGTGAGCAGGGTGTGCTTCAATCACATCAGCTGCTTTAGAACCTCCTCACTCTACTAACAGTTCTGCCACCCTGCAGGATAGATACGGGGAAGTCATGGAGGAATTTTCTATAGAAAGAAAGAAACGGGCTGAGGTAAAGCTTCAGAACATCAAGGCAACTTGTTCTTTTCTGCAACAGAGGTACATTGATGGTAAATCAACACAACTACACTTGCTGGGATGTTATGCATGACACGTGATGTGTCTCTTCCCTCCCCCTCTTCCTTTTTTGTTCTCTTTTCATTGACAGACTTCTTATACAGATTTACTCTTCCTCCTATACTTCTCCCTTCCTTGGCTTCTGGCTGTTGCTCTGAGCGGTACCAGGATCCCTTGCGGTGGTGTTGCGGACCTGGCCATCTGGACATATCCTCCCCCCATGTCAGGGGGTGGTATGGCACCTGGTGAGCTGATGTGAAAGCAACCACCTCTGCTACGGCTTTGGTTTTACCTAAATATTATTCTTCTTACTGTGTATATTAGTCGCTGCTCCCCGCAATTGACGGTGAGTACAATGCCCTCTGCACATATAGTTCCAAGGGGATCTCAGGTGGTATCTGTAGATAGACATTTGTAATGCCATATGTATCTTTGTCTTTCAAGAAATCACTGACACTGATATTAAATGTACACCCAGCACCTCTGATGAAGGATTCACATACCGAAATGCATTAGGTGTCTGTACTTTAAGCCTTGTCAATGATTGTAATTGCTGTGGTGCAATTTTTATGTACTCTATATAATATTTCTATACATGTCTTTTTTATCTTTGTACTAATAAAAACATCATTTTTTATATACTTCTTGGACAATTTGTGCCTCCATAAATCCCACCCCAGAGGCTTTCTTTTTGTTTCAATTGTAATAGGGACGATGGCAAACTATTAGCTATAGGCTGGGACATCCCCCCTTGTTCTATGCAATATCAGAGTTGAAGAAACCTTTCCCTCGCTAGTCCCTTAGCCTTTACAGCTAAAAAATAAAACATGTTTTGTATTCTTTGTATAATATATACTTTTTCTTTAAAGCAAAGTTCCTTTATTGGTATAATTTTCGTTGGCACAAATATCCATACTTCCCCCCCTTTTTTTCTTTTCCTTTTTTCTTCCCTTAAAATACTTATATGCTCATGATTTGATTTCGACTATTTGAATGCTCCTTATCAGTTATCTGTAAAAAAAACCTTTGTTTTAGTAATCTAGAGTCTCAGGATCCCCCCGCCCTTGTTCCCTTGTGGATACTGTACTGATCACAATGGAACAATACATAGGTAAGGACTGGGAGAACCTCATGACAGGTGTTTTCAATGACTA
>BLSH010436096.1:100411-118365 GCA_018402905.1 Glandirana rugosa
GCTTACAGATAGATGTCTATGGTGGGTTCTAGGGGAACCTTGATATACACGTCTCCCGTAACATAAGTGGCAGTTAACGCCTTCGTCGTTGATTATATGTGTCATTCTTCTTATTATAAATCCATTTTGGTTTCGGTATCGTCTCTACCAACGAAAGTGTAGTCGAGGGGTTTACGGTATGGTGGGGGACTTTACTCCCCTCCTATACAGGTCTACCGGTCCAGGTGTTGTGGTAGCGTTCCCTAGGAGTCTCGTCGTCGGTCTTCGGTTCCTTCCCTCCTCGCCTCCTCCTTCCCATTTGAACATATTCTTCAGACAGTTACTTTTCTCTTGTTTTTTCCTTCCCCCCTACTACACTTGATGTGTCTCTCTCCCCCCCCCCCCTTCCTTTTTTGTTCTCTTTTCATTGACAGACTTCTTATACAAGTTTACCCTTCCTCCTCCGCTCCTCCCTTCCTTGGCTTCTGGCTGCTGCTCTGAGGATCCCTTGCGATGGTGTTGTGGACCTGGCCATCTGGACATATCCTCCCCTCATTTCAGGGGGTGGTATGGCATTTGGGGAGCTGATGTGAAAGCAACCATCTCTGCTATGGCTTTGGTTTTACCTAAATATTATTCTTCTTACTGTGTATATTAGTTGCTGCTTCCGCAATTGACGGTGAATACAATGCCCTCTGCACATATAGTTCCAAGGGGATCTTGGGTGGTATCTGTAGATAGACATTCGTAATGCCATATGTATCTTTGTCTTTCTAGAAATCACTGACACCGATATTGAATGTACACCCAGCACCTCTGATGAAGGATTCACATTCCGAAATGCATTAGGTGTCTGTACTTTAAGTCTTGTCAATGATTGTAATTGCTGTGATGCAATTTTTATGTACTCTATATAATATTTCTATACATGTCTTTTTTATCTTTGTACTAATAAAAACATCATTTTTTTATATCCTTCTTGATCCATTTGTGCCTCCAAAAATCCCACCCCAGAGGGTTTCTTTTTGTTTCAATTAATGGTATATTGGTACATGGGGAAGCTGTGCTTTAGGAAAAAAATGGGAAGCTTATGGACAGGCCATAAAGCCATGAGCCACTATGGGGATATATTGCATCTGGAAATAAAAAATTATGTTATTTTTGCTTTTTATTGAAAAGGTACAAATTGTACAGATGTGCATCACACCTTTGAAGCCTTGATTGGGTAGGCCATGATTTATGTGAGAGAGAGCAAGAATATTGCAATGAAAAATTGGGTTTCTTTTTCATAGACCGAAGGACAAACTTCACAGGTTTCCTGCACAGCTTTTAATCCTTTTCTGAGCAAAAAGAACTAGTGGATTGCAGCTGGACATAACAATTTTTTGGATACCTTATATACTCGGGTATAAGTCGAGTTTTTCAGCACATTTTTTGTGCTGAAAAAGACCCCCCTCGGCTTATACACGAGTTAGTATCTGTGGGTGATCAGTAGATTCACATTAAACAGAGCCGTGCTGTGCGTGTAACTGTGACTAAACACATTGGAATGTAGAGAATGCTGAGAGAGGTGTCAGATTTTCAGCTTGATATTGGGAGGTGGGCGGGACAAGCTGATATTAGCTGTTCAGTCCCTCCCACCTCCTGATCTCAGTGAAGAGCTGCAGCTCTCTCTCAGCATTCTCTACATTCCAATGTGTTTAGTCACAGTTACACGCACAGAATGGCTCTTAGAAGCAGCACAGCTCTGTTTAATGTGAAACTACCTTACTCATCCCTTATGCGTTTTGGCTACAGTCTCTGTGTCCTGGCTAAAATCCCTGTGTCCTGGCTAATATCCCTGTGTCCTGGCTAATATCTCTGTGTCCTGGCTAATATCCCTGTGTCCTGGCTAAAATCCCTGTGTTTTGGCTCCCTATGTTCTGGCTGCTGCATTTCCCACCCTAGGCTTATACGCGGGTCAATACGTTTTCCCATATTTTTTGGGCAAAAGTAGGGGGTCGGCTTATACACGGGTCGACTTATACACGAGTATATACGGTAATCCACAAATTCTGACTGGTTGATCAACAGATTGCATTTGGACATAACATATTTTTTTCTTTTAAATGATAGAAAAAAATGATTTTTCAGAATTGCATCCTCCTCTTTTGACACAATTTCTGAGCAGTTGAGAAGGCAGATTTGATAAATAAATATGAAATTAGACTGTATTTTTGCAGACAGATTGTAGCAATTATACCTATTTGCTGCATAGAATCTCATCCTTATTAATAAGTGGCAATTTTTTTGGCAGATAGTAGGCATAGGCATAATAGGCATTCCAACTATAAACATCACATGTATTTTTTCTCACACAGGTTGTAAAATGTGTACTTATTTGATGAACAGAAGCTCATCCTTTTAACAAGTATATAACTGTAGAAGCAGAGAGAAGTTATATTTTAGGCACAAATGCTCAATTTGATTATTATTTTTTGACACATAATGTAAACATACATATTTGCTGCACAGAATCAGTTTGTCTCTCATAGGAGGCAATTCAAGACCGGATAGAGCAGGTAGATTTCATCTTTAACCACTTCAATACCAGGTACTTACCCCCCTTGCCGCCCAGACTAATTTTCAGCTTTCAGCACTGTCACATTTTGAATGACAATTGCATGGTCATGCAACGTTGTACCCAAACACAATTTTTGTAATTTTGTTCCCACAAATAGAGTTTTCTTTTGGTGGTATTTGATCACCTCTGCGGTTTTTATTTTTTGCGCCACAAATAAAAAAAGACCGAAAATTTTGAATAAAATTTTTTTTTCTCTGTTCTTGTCACAAAACTTTGTAAATAAGTACATTTTCTTCATCACTGATGGGCACTGATTAGGCTACACTGACGGGCACTGATGAGGCAGTACTGATTGGCACTGATGAGGTGGCACTGACGATGAGGCACTTATATGTAGCACTGATGGGCACTGATAAGCGGCACTGACGGGCATTGATAGGTGGCACTGATATGCAACACTGATGGGCACTGATAAGTGGCACTGATGGACACTGATAGGTGGCACTGGGCCCTGGTGGGCACTGGTGGGCACTGATAGGTGGCACTGGTGGGTGGCAATGATATATTGCGCTGTCAGGTTGTCATTCCCTGGTGGTTCTGGTTGGCATCTGACATTGGCACTGAGTGCCATCCATGTTGGGCATTGTGCCCCTTACCTGGTGGTCTAGGGTGGGCTCCCTGGTGGTCTAGGATCGGCTCCCTGGTGGTCAGGATTGGCTCCCTGGTCGTCTCCCTGGTGGTCTCTGGGTGGGCATTGCCTGGTGGTCCTGGGTGGGCTCTCCCTGGTGGTCCTGGTGGGCTCCCTGGTGGTCCTGGGTGGGGATCCTAGCGGGGTCTTCGCTGATAAAAATTCAGCACAGACTCCCCTGTCAGGAGAGCCACCAATCGGCTCTCCTCTACTCACGTCTGCAGACACGAGTAGAGGAAAAGCCAATAAACGGCTCTTCCTGTTAACACTGTTCTCAGAATGCACATCTGTGACCAATCACGGCTGATCATGTGGAAAAGAGCTTCCGAGATCGGTAATGTGGTGGGTCATACTGATACACCGCACCACCGATCGCCATGATGCGCGCCCTCATGGGCACGCGATCGCAGGTTATCCTGAGGACATCAATGGACGTCCAGTCAGGATAACGGAACCAGTTAAAGCAGTATTAAACCCAAACATGTATTATAGCACAACCTACCAATACTTAAATGCATTAGATTTCTTTTTTTCGTTTTTTTTCTCCTAGTTTCATCTGGTGATCCAGCCAGTAAGTCTGTTGGTTTTCAAAAGAACACGCTCTCTTCCAGATGTATCAGTTTATAGGGACAGGACAAACTGGAATAGGTGCTTACAATGATCAGTATTTATTTATGTATTATTATTATGATTATTATTAATATTCAAAATGTATATAGTGACAACAGGTTGTGCAGCACTTTACAATATAAAGGGAGACAGTACAGCAGCAATACAATTTAATACAAGAGGGTTAAGATGGTCCTGCTCCTGAGAGCTTACTATCAAATAGGGAGGGGCAAGTGGAATAAAAGGTAATAACTGTGAGGAAAGAATATTCAGTTGTTAGCTGAAGGCAGGCTAGGCTTCCCTGAAAAGATGAGTTTTTAGGATAGCCTAAAAAGTAAACAAAGGAGGGGATAGCCAGGTAGATTTTGGTAGAGAATTCAAGAGGATGGGACAGACCTGGAGACAAGCATGGGAGGAGGAGACAAGGGAGCTAGAGAGCAGGAGGTCTAGGGAGGGGTGGACAGGATGATCTGTGTGATATATTGAGACAAGATAATGGTGATGAGTTCTAAATGGCTTTGTATGATGTTGTTAATATTTTGAATCTGGACAATAAGAAGCCAGATGAAAGATTGGAAGAGATGGGTGACAGACACGGAGCGTTTGATAGGGTGAATGAGTCTGGCAACAGCATTCATAGTAGACTGAAGGGGGATAACTTGCAAAGAGGTAAGCCAATGAGGAGGCAGATGCATTAGTCAAGGCGAGGGACAGCAAGGGAATGAATGAGTTGTTTAGCGGTTTCATCAGTTAAAATAGGACATATGTTAAAGAAGTTACAGGGGTGAAGTCTACAAGATATGGACAGTGATTGGATTTGGGGCTGAAAGGACAGGTCAGAGTCCAGGATTACACCTTGTAAGCTGGCGTGAAGGGAGGGACTAATAGCCTAATTTGTTGATCTTGATGGAAAGGCCACGAGTGGGAGGAAATATTATGAGCTCAATTTTGGAAAAATTCAGTTTGAGGAAGTGGTGTGACATTCATACTGATATATCAGTCAATAGGATGGTAATGTGAGAGGAGACTGAAGGGATGAGGTGAGGAGTAGAGAGATTTGGGTGTCATCAGCATAGAGATGGTATTGGAAGCCATTGGAGGTTATCAAGTGACCAAGGGAGGAAGTGTAGATGGGGAAAAGGAGGAGCCTGGGGACAGAACCTTGGGGGACCCTGACAAAAAAAGAGTAAGTTCAGAGGGGGAGACAGAGTTGAAGGCAACACTGAAGGAACACTGTAATAGGTAGTAGGAGAGCCAGGAAGAAGCAGAGTTTTGGAGGCCCTGAGAGTGGAGTTTTTTGAGGAGGAGGGCATAATCAACATTATCAAAAGCAGCAGAAAGGTCTAGTTATATGAGTATGGAGTGGTGGCCATTAGTTTTAGCGGTTAGTAAACTTGGTGGGTTTTAGTAGGGCAATTTCTGTGGAGTGTAGAGAGCAAAATCTAGTCCGTAAAGGGTCAAGAAGGTTGTTGTCAGTGAGGAAGGAGCACAGAGGGTTGTAGACTAAGCGTTCAAAAAATTTAGAGGTAAATGGGAGCAAGGAGACCAGTCTAATGTTGTTCAGGCTGCTGGGGTCCAGTGAGGGCTTTTTAAGTATGGAGGCGATCAGCTCATGCTTTAGAAGGGATGTGAAGATGTGAATGAGGGAGCATAAGATAGAGCAAGAGGGAGATTGTAGTAGTTGTGAGGGAACAGGGTCCAGCAGACAGGTGATAAGGTGGGCTTCTGTAGTAACAAGGTCAAAAAAGGAACATATTGAATGTGATTTTACTCATGGTATGTTACGTGGGATGGATATCAGTGCAGTGGAGATGTCCCCATTAATTGTATAAATCTTGTTTTTGATGTTGTTGGCAATCTCCTGAGCAGTGAGTGAGTCACTGGGTGGAAGTGGTGGTGGACAAAGAAGAGAGTTTAAGGTAGAGAAGAACTGAGAGCTGTCTCTGCCTCCCTCCTGTATTGACCATGGTCTGTTTATTGACCACATTTCTGCCTGCCACCTGAGCTGGTCCTTTGCCTGTTTTCTAATCACATCTCTGCTTGCCATCTAAACTGACCTATTTGTACATTCCACTTACTACGTTCCTGTAAAGCACCAGCCCCAGTCATTTATCATTTTCCTTCCAACATGACAAAATGTAGAAAATTTCAAGGGGTATGAATAATTTTTCAAGGCACTGTGTTCCATACATTATATATTAGTGTACCTCCACTGCTCCTCCTGAATGGGAGTGGCTCTGGGGAGTATGGTAGTGGAGCTACCTCTCAACACATGTAAAATGATGGGGGACATTTCAAAAGTACATTCACAATGCTACAAGACCCTCCCATTCCCAGCAAGCTATTACCCAATGTTGCATCAAGTGTAAACTGTTCTTTTCCGTGAGAAGAGTATGGAAACATAGGTAAGAGCTCATATTCTTTTATCTTTTCAGTGGGATCCCATTCCTACATCTGCTAGCAAGGATTGGCTTTCTATATGAATTTCAATAAACTCTCTGAAAATGCTATGGTAGCTGATCAAATTACTGTAATAGAATTTCACAGTTTCGGGTTGGATTATTAATTAGCATCTCTGTTGCTTAATGGCCAGTGTTTCTAATTAACTAACATTTCAAATGCTAATTATGCTTGATCATAAAAATGTATTTAGCCCCAAATAATTGTCATAATAAGTGGCCGGCTTTATGCAGCCTTTTGCAATGCATTCACTGCACTGGAGTAGAAAATATTTACACGCGGTACTAAAAGGCTTCATATAATTGGATCTTGGATGAAGCTGAGGTAATTACAAGATAATATTTTGCCAAATACACTAGTGTGAGCTTCACACTGTCCTGATTAATAAATTCGCTGTGGGAGAGAGACAAGAAGGTCTGTTTCTATGCTTCTGTGGCAGGTTAGATGTTAACTCTTTGCCTAAATATGATTTTGGATCCACAAACAACCCAAACTAGCTTTGGTTTTTATAAATCAAAGGCGCTATTGCTATTATTTCCCTTATTTTATTTTATGTATTCAATGTATTAGATAGTTTCATGATTTAGACCAGGGTTTCTCAACCAAGGTTTCCGTGGAACCCTAGGGTTCCTCCAGAGGTTGCTAGGGGTTCTTTGAGCAATGGTTAATTTCTACCTCTCAGATAAATTCCCAATGATACCATTGATCTTTTTAGCTATCTGTAAGGGGGTAATTCTTCCACAAGTGTAAGGAGCATTCTTCCCATTGACTAGCATGAGTTGTAGACTTTAAATTTTTAGCAGGGGTTCCCCGAGACCAGAGAATTATTTCAAGGGTTCCTCGGTGTTGAAAAGGTTGAGAAAGGCTTTAGATACTGCAAATGGAGAGGTCAGACACACTTAATCAGGAAGGATTATCTGGTCTTTGAAGTAAGAATGACAGCCTATGGTTACAAAAAAAAACAGGTACAAATCTTATTTTGGCTCGGTTCACACTGCCACGACCTGAAAGTCACATGACTTATGGTGTGACTTCGCCAGGCAACTTCCTGGCGATTTGCTAGCAACTTGAGTATGACTTTATGAGACTTTGAATTGAATTTTAGGGAGTGCCTGGATAATCTTCCTATATTGTCAGATCCAAATCACATCAATATAGATGAGGTCCCCACTTGCAGGCAATTTCCATTAAAGTCTATGGGCACAAGTCAGATAGAAGCAGGGGAGGGCTGGCAGCCTTAGGCCGGGGGGGGGCAAGTCCAGTCAAGTGGCCCATAGAGCCGGTGGTGGCAAAGTGATGGATTGGGTAAAACAGTCTAAGGTTTTCCATGATCACAAAGGTGGGGGGAGGACAATGTGGCCCTCCAGAGCCCCTGGCAGGGGCTGACTGGCAACTTTTGGCCCAGGGGGCAAGTATAACCCAGAGGCCCATGGTAGAGCGACTCTGCCCCACTCTCCCGCTTCCCTGCCTCCCTTAAACTCCCACCTGACACTTTCGTCATCCATGTAAATTTACCTTGTCATTGCCAGAGCCGTTTTTGCGTTTTCTGCACACATGCTTAAAAAAATAACTTTAGCCCTGAAGATTACCCAATACCCCCGAACATTATTCATTTTCTGAAAGCAGACATCCTAGAGAATGAAATAGTGATAGTTCCAATTTTTTATGTCACACAATATTACCGCACATTTTCTGTAAAAAAACACATTAAGTGAATTGTAGGGCAAACAAACGCAATAAACTACTCAAATTTTTGGTAATACATAAAAGACGAGGTTGCACCGCGTAACTAGATCCAACATGTCAAACCTTAATTTTGTGTGAAATGGTGACAAACTTCAGTACCTTATATTTTCTATAAGTGACACTTCAAAAGCCCACTATAGGTATTAGTTTAGTGTTACGGAGGAGGTCTTCTGTTGCTCTCATTCCAGCATGCACGGTAATATGGAACATGTGTATCGCAATCAACGGTTTCATGTGTAGGCAGCCCTGACGCATACGTTTATGTTCATACACATGTATATGTAGGGGTGGGGGCTTCAAAATATTTTTTCGGGGGGTTTATTTGCTTGGGGGACCCCAAAAGAAAAGGAGGGTCTGGGCTGCTCTGTGCAAAGCACTGACATGTTTGTTATTTTTATTTAAAAAAAACCCAAATGTTTACAACCAGTTTAATCTACAATGCTATTTGGAATATGCAGCATGTATTGCCATTGGTCACTGATGCATTAGTGGCCACTGGCAGTTAATTAACCCCTTTGGGCTCGTTCATACTGGACTAAATGTCTAATGCTATACAAACGCTCTTACAGTGTTTGTATGGCGTTAGTATGGGTGCCAGACAGGCATCAATGAACATTAGTATGGGGCGGTTTACAAGCGTTAACAACGCAGTTTCGTAGCATTTGAGGAGAGTTAGGAAGCGTTAAAACAGCTTCACAATGGAAGTGACTAATTTTAATGCGCCGCAACTGCAACGTAACCGCGCCAAAAACCCCTGCCAGAGCGGCAGAGAGGTGTTACCAGAGACTTGAATGAGAGGCATTGAAAGGCTTCAAAGCCTCCTAAACTCAACATGAGGCTTTAAATATGAAGCGACGCGACTCTAACGCTTAGTATGAACACTGCTATGTGCTGTCTATTGTATCTTGTGTATAGGCATCTGAGGGGCATTTTAAAATCTTTCAAATGCCTCTCTAACGCTTTCTTTTAATGCCAGTATGAACGGACCCTTATGCTGCAGAATGAGGGGGTTAATTAATACTGACACCACTACTGCCAATGCAGCACAAAGGGGTTAATTAACTGCCACTGGTCACTAATGCACCAGTGACCAATAGCAGTACATTAACGCCCCTCCATGCTGCATATTCCAAATAGCATTGTAGATTAATTAACCCCCACCCAAAAAAAAAATAATTTAAAATGAACCACTTCAGTAAGATCAGACAAAGCAGTGCAGCAATGTTCAGCCTCTGCTCGCTCACTCACCCACAGTAGTGCATGTCCTCGCAGGTCGCAGCACTCATCTTCTTCCATCCCGCCTCCAGCCTCTGAATGACGCCACGACGGGCGGGACCTAGGAAGCTCCTGTCGGGCGGAGATCCCAGACGGGGCAATGACTATTGATACACTTGCCGGCTGGCCGAGTGCAGGGTGCGCACTCAGCATATTCCTACCGCTCCGTTGCAGCTCTGAAAGCACAACCCTGTGTAGCGGCGGCTGTACATAGTGTCTGACCCCTCTTTACTCCAGCCCTGAGTGCAGCCTTTTTCCCAGGAATCAGAGCGGACCGGGGATTGCCACCCAGGCCCCCGGCCTAGTCCGCCCCTGGATAGAAGTCACCTTGAAGTAGTACAGGAACCTTTTCTAAAGTTGGACCGACTTCAGTAGTGCTAATTAAGACAGCTGTCATTGACTAAAATGGGATTTCACATGTCACGCAACTTGGGGTCTCACAAGTCGGAATCTAAGCTGCGGCAGTGTAAACCGAGCCTTAGCGTCAAGTACTTTTTACTGCAGAACAACATTCTTCAATTTTCACACTGGGTGTTTTTCCAGCTCCTCTAAGTTTAATGTGCCTAAAGCTAGTTTTGTAAACACGTGTTGGCGCTTCAAGCATTTGGGTGTTCATTAATTTTATTGGCCAGAATATTAAATTATTCTGGCCATTGAAATGAATGAACTCTCAAGTGCTAAAAATGCCTAGCGTTTAGGTGCATTTAACCACCTCAAGGATTTTCCACGTTAGGACCAGAGCACTTTTTGCGATCCGGCACTGCGTCGATTTAACTGAGAATTGCGCGGTCGTGCGACGTTGTACCCAAATGAAATTGGCGTCCTTTTTTCCCCACAAATAGAGCTTTCTTTTGGTGGTATTTGATCACCTCTGCGTCATTTCTGATCACCGCTATAAACAAAAAAGAGCAACAATTTTGCAAAAAAAAACAATATTTCTTACTTTTGCTAAAATACAAATCCAAAAAAAATATATAAATTAACAAATGTATTCATCGGTTTTGCCCGATTTACATTCTTCCTCATATTTTTGGTAAAAAAAATCACGATCGGCGTTTATTGATTGGTTTGCCGCGTTTACAAACCATGAGAATTCATTTCTGGCGTTTTTACAATTTTTATTTTTACTAGTAATGGCGGCAATCTGCGATTTTTATCGGGACTGCGATATTGCAGCGGACATGTCGGACATTTTTGACACTTTTTTTGGGACCAATGACATTTATACAGCAATCAGAAATTTAAATAGTCACTGATTACTGTATAAATGTTATTGGCAGTGAAGGGGTTAACCTGCAGGGGGCGATTTAGGGGTTAACTGTGTTCCCTAGGCGTGTTCTAACTGTGAGTGGGCTGGGCTGTCAGGAGCATGAGAGATCTCTCTGATCCCAGTGACAGGGATCTGTAGATCTCTTACATCCAAATTTCCCTTCCATGGCGTGCCACCGTCCTATTATAGTACAAAAGAAACCTTCCATATATGGTAAAATAGCCCAATCACAGAAAAGGAAAAAATAGACTTTATGGGCACACACGAGACTAAAAAAGGAAAATTGTATAAAAATAAATTTTATTGATATTATAGTTAAAATATGTGTACAAAAAGGGGCTCCTATCACAGAGGAGCATATCATGTGAGAGATATAAAACAGTCTAAAGGACTACAATACAATAGAGCCAATATTGATACATAATACCAAGAACACTGTATGGTGTAACAGTCATCAAGGTCGACGATTCAAAAGGTGTATAGGGCTGACTGTCAGTGCTCCCAATGACTCCAGGATGTCAGGGGGGCGGACACAGGGGATGAAAACGCTGCTGAGTGGCCGACTTCACTTCACTAGGACATGGAAAATTTTTGTAAGGAATAGTCTGTTATTTACGGACCAGTATCTGACATTAACAGCTCTTGTAGAGTATATACCTTGTATGACGACCTTCTAAATGACCATCATGGCTATGTATCAACCAGCATATATACATACATATAGAAGTACTTGGCCTTTTTTCATTATTACGGCCCTTACACCGATAAACTTCAAGTGAAGTCGGCCACTCAGCAGCGTTATCATCCCATGTGTCCGTCCCCCTGACATCCTGGAGTCATTGGAAACACTGGCAGTCATGTAAGCCCTATACACCTTTTGAATCAATATACAAATTGTAGAACTGTATAATCCATCTAATCTATTTCATGAGTATAATTTGTGATTTTGTTTACCTGCAGTCGTTTGGGACAAGGTCCAGGTGAAGCTTCTCAGCGAAACGCATCAACCTTGATGACTGTTACACCATACAGTGTTCTTGGTATTATGTATCAATATTAGCTCTATTGTATTGTAGTCCTTTAGACTGTTTTATATCTCTCACATGATATGCTCCTCTGTGATAGGAGCACCTTTTTGTACACATATTTTAGCTATAATATCAATAAAATTTATTTTTATACAATTTTCCTTTTTTAGTTTTGTGTGTGCCCATGAAGTCCATTTTTTCCTTTTCTATGTTTGGGTTATTTTCTCATATATGGAAGGTTTCTTTAGATCTCTTACATGCCGCCTGACAGAACGGGGAACCGCCGTGTTTACTTCTCTGCCAGGCAATCATGGGTAGCCGGCAGACATCGAGTCCACTGGACCCGCGGCCATACTGCTGGAGAATGCGGTGGGCATGAGAGCGATCCCGTCTGCTAGCTGCGCACGAGCAGGCCGCCGTTTATAGACGGAAATTCGCGGGACACTGCCACTTTGCAGCAGTAAATGTACGCAACATGGTTGGGAACCAGTTAAGTATGGTTAGACGTATTTACAGGCATCTATGTGCATTAAACATGTATTTTTCAAATGCTCTTCTTCAGAAGGTGTAATTGATGTTTTGTTTTGTTTTTTTGCCTCTAAACGCTCCTCTTCTTATAGGTCTGTAAATGCCTATGTGTGCCTGCTATACAGTTCTGGTGCTGTGCTGTTAATATGAGTGAGCTCAATGTAAACAATGATAGTACCACACATAAATATAAACCCAAGGTTGTGACATTAAACATTAACTGATAGAGTTCTTCAAGACTGATTTTCATTATAATCATGTGCGTAGTAAACAAATAAATATACTAAAACCAACAAAATGCATATATATGGGTTCTCAAAATCAAATAATAACAGATATACTGATCAGTGCAAATATAGCTGTGATTCAATAGTGCTAAATATCATTCCTCTACCAATGTGTTGTGACTCATATGTAAACAACATAAAAAGTGACATAAAAGATATATATAATATGAGTCAGTTTAAACCAAATACATTTTGATGTGGTGTTTTGAATAAAGGTGTATCCCTTTGCCATTAAAAAAATGTGTTGTCTGGTGTCTCTTCTTTCAAATGTTGTGACACCTACATGCTCTCAAACCTCTCGCCTTACTGCTGTAAGGTAACAGCATGTGTTAGTGTCTTTTCCTGGCAGTCGGTGTGTCTTCTCCTGCTTCTAGGGGTCCTCCAATGTTCTGTCAGGCTGGTGGATCTCTATGGTGAATGGTGTCTCTTCTGTGGTGATCCTGGGGATCCCTCCTGGTGTGGTCTGTATTATTTGGGTATGTAAAAGAGACTCCCCATAGTATAGTATGGTTTTTATACCTTTATTGTGTTAAAAAAACTGTTTTTTTACTCACTTTTTGCAAAGTAAAATGTACATGCACTCCACGAGTAGCGAACTCTTCTTATCCCGTTACTTCCGGTATGCCTCCGCTCAGTTCATGTCCTACGCGTTGCGTCATGTACACGTGACTTCATCAGGGGATGCATGACCACATAGGCCAGGGATAAGCAATTAGTGGACCTCCAGCTGTTGCAAAACTACGTCCCATCATGCCTCTGCCTCTGGGTGTCATGCTTGTGGCTGTCAGGGTCTTGCTATGCCTCATGGGACTTGTAGTTCTGCAACATCTCGAGGTCCGCTAATTGCATATCCCTGACATAGGCTAACATGGAAAAAAAAGCCATTTGTCCCTTTTAGTGTATTGATTATGCTGACAGTCCTCCTGCTACCTGTCCTTGATTTAGCAATAGTTTATATTAAGATCAATTATAGTATTGTCACAGTATGTCACTGCTACATGCTGCAGAGAGAGGTTGCTGGGGCCCCATCAAAGTTTTGATATTTGGCACTATGATTTGTAATTATGACCCCACCAGTCATGCCAGAATCTGTTAACAATTAAATATTTCTTTGCCAAGTGTGTCCTAAAAAAGGCTTGGCCATGCTAACTACTTATCTAGGCTTCCGTCCTTTCTGCTTAAGACCTATTGTTCTGTTACATGATTGCCATGTAATATAAAATCTGCATAGTTATAGTAATGTTTGTATAGTTGGTTATTACAATGCCATCTTGTGGTTGTTTTGGATATTGCACCTTTCCTTTGTGTTTCTAAGCGTGTACCTCCCATCCTCTGTGAGTTAACTTCCTCTTCCTAGTTCACTCTATCATGTACTTCCTCTTTACTATGTTTTGACCTGCAGTTACCATCTTTCAACCATCTGCCACATTTGTTGTATGCTGTACCTGCTATTTCCAATGAATAAATGCTCATGGAAGAAATCAGTAATTGGTGAATCAAACTATCTGATAAGAACTGTCCGCGGTGATTATATCTGCTTATACAGGCCAGGCATAGAGGTCTCAGAAAGGGATAAGTCACTATTACAACAGTTTGAGTCAGAATAGTCAAAACATGGTGGAATTCCCAACGCCTGCTGTTTAGATGTGTAGTCAAAACATTATAGCAGTCCTGCAGCCTGCTGTGTGGATGTGAAGTCAAACATGTGCTAGAATTCTTGCTGTGTCCATGTGTATGTTTAATCTGCAATCAAGCTCAGTGCCATCTGCCATCCTTTAAAAGCACATGGTCGCACAAGCTTACTGCGCTTCTCTGCATTGGACTGTGTTATCCCACCTGTCTAAGCTGCTGTTCGTCTTCTTAAAGAGACAGTAACCATTTTTTGCAAAACTTGAAAAAATGTCTAGACAAGCTTCCGAACATTCTTTTATTGCTGAATCTACGCAGATACAGCATGCCTCTGACCACACAGATGTACAGGGAGCAGATTCTGTAGATATCGCAGAGCAAAGTGTAAGACCCAAACGCACAATAATACCAACACAGAAACTTAGAGAAAACTACGAAACCACTAGAGATGAGTTCTCCAGCAATCTGTCAGATCTGTGGGACAAAATTACTCACTGTATGTCAGTCTTGCTACGCTGCAATCAGCAGATTCAGGGCTCTCTAGCAGAACTGTCTAAGACTGATGAACTGAACCAACAAAGAGATCTCCTAGTACAAGATGCCAAGGATAAGGCAGAACTCTGCATCACTAAACTGCAGGAGACCAGATCTCATAAATCCACGTCTACAAGGCTTACAACACGTTCTTCTAGATCTTCTCGCTCTAGAAGCTCAACATAGAGGCCTGTGCAAGTCTAGAAGCAAATAAAGTGCGAAGCTCATTTGCCAGAAAGGAAGCTGAAATAGCAGCTCACCAAGCAGAGATAGAAGCTCAGAACAAGTTTCGCCAAGCAGAGATAGAAGCTCACCAAGCAGAGATGGAAGCTCAGAACAAGTTTCGCCAAGCAGAGATAGAAGCTCACCAAGCAGAGATGGAAGCTCAGAATAAAGCTCGCCAAGCAGAGATAGAAGCTCACTAAGCAGAGATGGAAGCTCAGAATAAAGTTTGCCAAGCAGAGATAGATGCTCAGAGCAAAGCTTGCCAAGCAGAGATGGCAGCTCACCAAGCAAAGGCGGAATCCCAAATAAAGATTCTGCAAGTGGAAAGGGAGGAAGCAGCTGCCCGAGCAAGGCTAAAGGTCCTTGAACAAGCAATGGGAGGAAGCATTAACTCTGACTGTTCTATTCTAGCAGAAGTGGAAGATCCAACCGCAGTGCTTGCAATGATACAGAGTCATCTCCTGTACCGCCTACTAACATTACTGTTCGAACTCTCAACACAGAGACCTCTAACACGGACAAGCCTGAGCCTCTTCAAGTCCACAAAGCAAGCGTATTCACACAGCAAACCACATCACCTCCGGTCAACAACAAGGTAACTGCCAGCGACAAGTCACAGTTCAAGCAACAACCAGCAGAAGCCTTAGAGACTAAGCTAGATGCTCTTGCAACATCATTTTATCCTGGTAAACCTCTCCCTTACTCACCAGAGAACTTTCACACCCAAGGGGTCCCACAAGTTACTTTGGCACCGAAGAGAGAGAAATCAGATCTGTCTGACTTTGCCAGATATATGATTCGCCATGAGCTCATTAACATTAGCCTCTCAAGGTTCGGTGACTGTCCAGAGAACTACAGAGCTTGGAGATCAACCTTCAAAGCTTCTATCGCTGATCTCAACCTTACTGCCAAGGAGGAACTTGATTTGCTCATAAAGTGGCTGGGGCCAGAATCTGCGGGTTGTGTTAAAAGACTGAGAGCAGTGCATGTTGATTACCCAGATGCAGGTCTTGCTGCTGCATGGGCAAGACTTGAACAAACCTATGGTAGCTCTGAAGCCATAGAAAGTGCTCTATTCAAAAGACTGCACAACTTTCCAAAAATAGGAAACAAATATCACTGCAAGCTTCAAGAACTAAGTGACCTCCTCATGGAGCTACAATTGGCAGAGGCTGACCCTCGCCTACCTGGGCTAAGTTACCTGGACACTGCCCATGGCGTGAACCCAGTGGTGTCTAAACTGCCATACAACCTGCAGGAGAAATGGGCACAACAGGGCTCAAGATATAAGACTATAACGTATCCTTTCCTCCATTCTCATATTTTTGCAGGTTCATCAGTGAACAAGCCTGGACGAGAAATGATCCCAGCTTCAGCTTCAGTGAGTCTAGCTTGCCTGTGTCATCATCAGCTAGGTATGATAACAAAGCAGCTAAACACAGAGACTTATATAGAGAAGTATCTGCTAAAAAGACAGACATCTCACCTCCCGTATCCTCTCCTGCTCACCAGAGTGATTCGGGTGATAGAGATAAAGATCCAAATCGTCAGTGCCCTATTCACAAAAAACCTCACCCTCTAAGGAAATGTCGTGGGCTTAGGGCAAAGACTGTCCAAGAACGCAGGGAGATTCTCCAGAAACTTGGAGCATGCTATAGGTGCTGTGCTTCTTATGACCATTTTGCTAAAAACTGTAAAGTTGCCATCAAGTGCACAGAATGCAGTAGTGACAAACACGTTACAGCTATGCATCCTGCACCACTTCCAGACAATACACAGCAGCCATCTACATTGGACCCTGCATCAGATCATGGCGGGGAGCAACAAAGCCATGCTCTAGCCACTACAAGCATCTCTTCTTCATGTACTGAGGTCTGTGGAGAAGGATCAAGCCACAAATGCTGTGCTAAGGTATGTCTAGTCAAAATATATCCAAAAGATCAACCTGAGAAAGCTGCCAGGATGTATGCCATAATAGATGAGCAGAGCAACAAATCCCTGGTTAAGCCTAAATTCTTTGAGATCTTTGGCATAAAAGGACATGCAACACCACATATGCTCAACACTTGTTCTGGTCGTGTAGAAACCTCCGGCAGAAGGGCCGATGGCTTCATGGTTTCCCATATCAAGGCAAGGAAGGGCATACCCTTGCCAACATTAGTTGAGTGTGGCCAAATCCCAGACAACAGGGAAGAAATTCCTACTCCAGAAGCTGCATATCACCATCCTTACTTAAGGCACCTGGTTACTGAAATTCCTCCAATGGATATGGATGCTGAAATATTAGTCTTGCTTGGAAGGGACATTCTCAGAGTACATAAAGTGCGCCAGCAGTGCAAAGGTTCTGACAACGCTCCATAGGCACAGAGACTTGATCTAGGCTGGGTAATAGTGGGCAATGTATGCTTAAACAGAATGCGAATGCCATCTGAGATTAACTCCTTCAAGACTCACATGCTAAGAAATGGGTGCGCATCTCACTTTAGACCATGCCCTCATCATTATGAAGTAAAAGAGAAGCCTCTTGACATCATCCAGGTATCTGATGTTACTCCCATTCCCTATGATGACAACTTAGGTAACACAGTGTTTTGTGTTACACACGATGACAACAGAACAGCCTTGTCAGTTGAAGATAGAGAGTTCATCGTAATAATGGACAGTGAACTCTACAAAGATGAATCTAACAGCTGTGTTGCACCATTACCTCTTCGTGCTACAAGAGTCAGACTTCCGAATAATCGTGAACAAGCTTTATCCAGATTCAACTCACTTCAGCAAACACTAAAGAACAGGCCTGAAATGAAGGAACATTTTATTGCATTTATGAAAAGGATCTTTGACAATGATACGCTGAGCCAGCTCCACCCCTTCTTGAACATGACGAGTGCTGGTATCTGCCTTTCTTTGGAGTGTATCACCCACGTAAGCCAAAGCAAATCAGGGTAGTGTTTGATTCCAGTGCCAAGCATCAAGGTGTATCCCTGAATGATGTTCTTCTTACTGGTCCTAACCTAACCAACAACCTTGTAGGAGTGCTTATGAGGTTCAGAAGAGAGCCAGTTGCCATAACTGCTGACATTGAACAAATGTTCCATTGCTTTATAGTAAGAGAAGACCATAGGAACTTCCT
>BLSH010436096.1:158760-169128 GCA_018402905.1 Glandirana rugosa
TGGATCCATTTTCCGTTTCAATACTGCCTGGGAGGATCTGTCCATGATGACCTGTGGAAGTCCATGCCCGTGATGACCTGTCCATGATGACCCTGTTGATGTCCATGATCATCTGTCCTTGATGATTTGCGGTTACCACTACCCTCTGAGTGGATTGTGACCCCTGCGCATGTTCTACCTGAGTCTGGTAAGCTTACATCTTCACTAGAATCCAAGGTTCGCTATGATGTCTTTCTTATGAAGATTTTTACAAAGGCTTTACCATTTATACCTGTTGCCCTCGTAGTGGCTTATTTCACTGAAGACTTTGAGGGAGTACCCTCTTGATTCGCATTTGCGAGCTTATAGTGAGACTCGGATAAGACTCTAAGATCTTGTTACCATTTCTTTTAAAGGAGGAATAATTATTATTTATTTTATATCTAGTCTATGTTGCATATGTAGATCATCTACCTCATATTTTCTCCTCAATATTGTTTTTGGGCGCTGTAATTATTCTACTATCTCTCTGATGGGTTTGTTTTGTTTTTTTCAGCCTAATGATGGCTTGCTTCACTGATAGTGACAGCTCTTTGGATCTCATATTGAGAGTTTACAGCAACAGATTCCAAACGCAAATAGCACACTTGAAATGAACTCTGGACGTTTTATCTGCTCCTTGTAAATGGGATAATGAGGGAATAACACACACCTGGCCATGAAACAGCTGAGCAGCCAATTGTCCCATTACTTTTGGTCCCTTAAAAAGTGGGAGGCACATATACAAACTGTTGTAATTCCTACACTGTTCACCTGATTTGGATGTAAATAGCCTCAAATTAAAGCTGAAAGCCTGCAGTTAAAGCACATCTTGTTCGTTTCATTCCAAATCCATTGTGGTGGTGTATAGAGCCAAAAAGATTAGAATTGTGTCGATGTCCCAATATTTATGGACCTGACTGTATATATATATATATATATATATATATATATATATATATATATATATATTTATGTATTTAATCTTTAAAACAAACGAGACTAGTTATAGGATTACATTTACAACAGCCCAATTAATCATAACCTTCATATTTTCTCTGATCGTGTCAATAAAACATGGTCTAGAGAGTAATAAATGGAGGTCCGAACACAGACCAAGCGACGCTCCTGTCCAGACTGTTAGCCAGCATAGTGACACATCTCAGCCGCTCAGCAGTCATTGGCTGCTGGGACGGCAGGTGTCCCAGCAACCAATTAAGTCAACCAATGACAGCCCCTGCTGCTGACTCCCTCGGCTCCCGACTCTCACTCCCTGCTGGCCATGAGGTATGGTATCTCGCAACTTCCATCTCCTGCTACCTCTGCTGGCTCCTGCCCTCAATGTATGTAGGGTGTGATATATTTACAGGGGCACATTTTATGTTAAGGGGCATTCTGATGGTCAAAACAAAATGTGCCCATCAGTGTGCCCCTTCAAATAAAATGTGGCTATCAGCATGTCCCTTGTTTTAAGTTAAGGGGCACGCTGATGGGCACATTATATGTTAAGGGGCACACTGATGGGTACATCAGAGTGCCCTTTAACATAAAATGCCAATCAGAGTGCCCCTTAACATAAAATGTGCCCATCAGCATTCCCCTTATTTTATGTTAAGGGTCACTCTCATGGGCATACTTTATGTTAAGGGTCACTCTGATGGGCATATTTTATGTTAAGGGACATGCTGATGGGCACATTTTATGTTAATGGGCACACTGATGGGCACATGTTATGTTAAGGGGCACAATGATGGGCACAATTTATGTTAAGGGGCACACTGACGGGGACATCTGATGTAAGGAGGCACTCTAACGGGAATGCCTGATGCAAGGTGGCACTGTGATGGAGACACCTAATTGAGCACTCTGATGGGCACACCTGATTTAAAGGAGCACTCTGATAGGGACAACTGATGTAAAGGGGCACTCTGATGGGAACACCTAATCTAAAGGGCACTCTGATGGGGACACACTATGTAAGGGTGCACTGAGATGGGGGAACCTTATGTAAAGGGGACACACTGATGGGAGACACCGTAAGTAAGGTGGCCTTCCATTGCAGAAACCTGATGTAAGTGGGCACTCTCATTTGTCTCTCTAAATGCGTTAGCTTTCCAACCGCAGGGGCTGGATGCCCAAGTCACTCGAGTGATATATACGAATGCGTTGTATTCATTTAAGTTTGTGAGTATGATTTTGGCTTTTTAATAAATTGCACCAGGTGTTTAAGGTAATACATTTACAGAGTATTACCAGAGTGTGTGGAGGAAACAGTAACAAAAGCGCCAGAGAGCGTGGCTTGCGCCAAAAGAAGGAACGCAGACGTGTACAATCTTTCATGGTACAGACTTGTGATTCGGACCTCGGCTGGAAAAAAAATTTAGTGACTGGACCTCCTTGAATTTTAATCAATTCCCCTGGTCTAGTATCTAAATTACCTATTTTTGTATTCAATTAGTATTAATAGCCAAAGACGGATATAATACCAAAGTAAATAAACAAAACTAAACCATCAGAGCCTTTTTACATTGAAATTGATGGTATACTGTAACATGCATTGGACAAATGAACTTCAAGTTTGGCAGAGGAGCTTCAAGATCAAGTGCTCATACTTTATGCACCACAAAAAATGCACCAGCATCTATTTTTTTAATATCAATTTGCATTCAGAATGGGCATACATATTTAGCAGGTTCAATTTGTAGGCCGATGCAAGACGCATGAAACCACAAGCCACATTTGCCATATAAAAGCTGGAAGAAAATCATTAATCCTGTTAGCCTGTAATATGAGCACATCTATGAACATGAAGAAAACAAATGTTCATTGTTTCAAATTCAATATGAAGCTGGGAGCTTAATCTTTACAGAATGGCTAATTTAAGGTCCATTCACACCAGTGTTTTGGTGCGAATAGGTCAGTGGTCTGAATAGATTTAGTGGTTCTGAAATAAAAGCGACTGCTCAGCCTATTGAAAGCATTGACACGCTGACAGCGGCCACCTCTGTCCATGCTTGTCCACATGTAATCACCCTGCCAGCAATTACGTGCTGTTAGGTACAGATAATCATTTCTGAATGGCTATTTATTTAGAAAGTAGGGATGGGTCGAACACCAACCGGTTCGGTTCGCACCAGAACATGTGAACTGGCAAAAAAATTTGTGCGAGCATTCGAACACCATTTAAGTCTATGGGACCCGAACATGAAAAATCAAATGTGCTCATTTTAAAGGTTTATATGCAAGTTATTGCCCTAAAAAGTGTATGAGGACCCGGGTCCTGCCCTAGGGGACATGTATCAATGCAAAAAAAAGTTTTTAAATTGATAGTTTTTTCAGGAGCAGTGATTTTAATAATGCTTAAAGTGAAACAATAAAAATGAAATATTCCTTTACATAATGTGTCGGGGGGGGGGGGGCTAGTATGCATGTAAAAGGGGGCACCTCTGTGATGTTTAGAACATAGCTAGAGCTATGACATAAATGACATTTGTGAAGGAAAAAATGTCATTTATTATTGCGACTGTAATGTATTGCTGGCTCCCGGCAATATACAGAAAAATCACTGAAAACATTTGCGTGGGGTCCCCCCCAGTCAATACCAGGCTCTTTGGGTCTGGTTTGGATTTTAAGGGGAACCCCGTGCCAAAATGTTAAAAAAAATTGACGTTGGGTCCCCCCTAAAATGCAAACCAGTCCCTTATCCGAGCATGCATCCTGACCGGCCAGGATAGGGGGGGACGAGCGAGCATCCCCTCTCCTGCCCCCCCACCCCAAAGCACCTTGTCCCCATGTTGATGGGGACAAGAGCCTCTTCCCCGCAACTCTGGGCTGTGGTTGAGGGGTGTGCAGGTGGGGGGCTTATCGGAATCTGGAAGCTCCTTTAATAATAATACCCCCCCCCATGTGAATTAGTATCGGGTACATCGTATCCTTACTACTTTACCAAAAGTGTCAAAAAAAGTAAAAAACACAGGAGACAAAAATGGACAAGTCCTTTATTAAAAAATAAAAATAAGTGTCCTCCGTAATCCATCGTCAATCACGGTGAGCGGCGGACCCGAAAAAAACCCCAAAAACAAACAAACAGCTCCTCCTCCATGGAAGGGCTCCCGCCGACTGAGCTCTTTTTGTTCTGACGATTTATTTATAGTGAAGGGCGGGGCCACCCAGTGACGTAATTGAGTGACCCGCCCCTCTGACGTCAGAAGGGGCAGGGTCACCCATACGTCACTCGGTTGCCCTCCTCTGCACTATAAATAAAACATCAACACAAAGCCAGCACAGACGGTGGCAGCCCTCCCATGGAGGAGGAGCTGTCAGCGCTGTCTGTGACAATGCATTATGGGGCACTCCGCGGCGGTGAAGTCGCTGCGAACGCCCCCTAATGTTCTAAATTCGACGAAAGGGCGAACTTACGCTCGACTCTATTAGAAATATGGCCTATTTGTAAATTGATGCTGTTGTGAATGAGGCCTTACTGAGATGTCTTGTATCATCTTTTGGTACCATATCCTAATACTTTTGTTTTATCTATATTTTTCTTTTACATATGATAGTCCTCATACTGAAAACATTTAAATTATTGTGGTGCAATATTTTTATTGAAGAAGCAGAAAAAAAAATGACAACAGTGGTACACCCACACAGGGGATATTAGCTATGAGGCATATTATAAAATTATAATGAAAATGTAAGAAATATGATAAAGTATAAATCTATTAAACAACAATGACCCTCTGGTGCACGGAAGGTGTGAACAAGCCAGACCAACCTGAAAATGGGGTCGACAAAAAACATACCAAAATGAACATTAAAATTGTAAAAAAAAAAAAAAGAAAAAAAATGGGCGGTTTAAAGAGAGAGTGAGAAGAGCAAGGAGAAGACGTAAAGGAAAAAGCATAGAAAGCATAAGACCACCTTAAGAAATTTAGAGTGGGAATCATGGAGGATACTGGTCATCTTTTTATTGACCATTAAAGTAATACTAAACCTTTGTGTTTTATTTTTTTTTTTAAATAACAAACATGTTATACTTACCTTCCTCTGTGCAGCGGTTTTGCACAGAGTGGCCCCAATCCTCCTCTTCAGGGGAGCCCAGTGGCTCCTCCTCTTCTCGAGTGACCCATCAGGAAAGCTCTTTCCCTGGGGTCACCCATGCGGGCACGCTCCCAAGTCCAGTTTCTGCGTCCTTTGACAAAGACAGCAGGACTCGGCCCTACACCCCAGCCCCTGCATCACTGGACTTGATTGACAGCAGCGGGAGCCAATGGCTCCCCTGCTATCAATCTATCCAATAAAGAACCGAAACACTCACTGGAGGTGGAAGGCTTGTCCCCAGCATGGTAATGATGAGGCTCAAGTAAGTAAACAGGGGCTCTGGGGGGCAGCTGAAACTGAAAAGGTTTTTCCCTTTAATGCATAGAATGCATCAAGGTGAAAAACCATGAGGGTTTAAAACCCCTTTAAGGTAATCAGGAAGCTCCTCACCTCTGCAAACGGAACAGTGGGTTTTTTCCACGCCCTGGCTATTGCGTGTTTGGCAGCCGTGAATAGACAAGTGGCCGCCTTCTGCTGGTAGGCGGAGAGGCCTGGGATTGGACAGTGGAGAAGTGCTAGCTTAGCATCCTTATGAATTGGAACATGAAAGATTGTGAACAGAAGTCCAAAAACCCTCAACCAGAACCCCACTAGACAGGGGCAGGACCACCAAACATAGATCTCATCTTCGTGCTGGCCACAACTCCAAAAGCATCTATGACTATATGACAGGTTTGAGTTAGCAATGGAACCCAGTACCAATGGAGGGGGACTTTATATGCCACCTCCAACGTAGCAATATTAAAGGGCCATTTTGCTATGCATGACTAGGCTTTGCCCCAATCTTGCCCCAACCTCGTTCGCACTTGGACACATATGAGAGAGATGCAGAGGAGCCACAAGCATTTAGAGAGTAGATCACGGAGATGGTGCCTGGAGCACCAGGAGAGTGAAAACAGGTGTTCAAAGGCTGTTTTATGAAATAGATAGGTGGCATTATGTCTAAGAAAGGCTATATTCTGATATCACTTAACATAAAGCAGACAGATTGCATATGTATCGTACTGTACTGCCTCATTGATCACATTAAAAATCACTTTTTTTTCCAATTTTTTTTTTTTTTTTTTATTTAATTACCTTCAGAACTGGATGGCACACCCTGTACCCAGCGAGCCAGAAAACCAACTTAACACTCACTAGCCTAGTGTCCAAATAACTACTATTATGTTCTAATTTTTGACCAAATAACATTTTTTTTAGCTCATGCTTCTTGTAATATGACTGACAAATGCACATTACATATTCTATAAAATAAAATTGGACAACATTGCAGAAAACAAATAGATGGAGATGAAACCTGCCTGCTCATAACGCTATATTCAAGGCAACTGACGAGGAAGGATTATTTTCATGTACCGACTCGTGGATTGCAAGCAGACAGTATCCACACGTGTGCAGAATAAGGGGAGATACTAAAACATTTAATGTTCAAACGGCTTAATGTGTAATAAAGTACCTAAACCTTAATCAATTGCCCTGAAACTTTGCACAGCCTAAGTTGTTAACCTTCCAAACCTATCCTAGAAGTTTCATGCATTTCGGTCTTCCACAAGGCAAACTAGGGACATTTAGCTTGTTTTTTGGTGAGCTTAAAGAGGAAGTAAACCCAGATTGGGTTTACTTCCTCTGTATTCCCCTGTAAAGTAGATGCATAATGGGCTACTATGCATCGCATAGTAGCCCATTATGTGCCACTTACCTGCAAACAAAGTCTGCGACGCCCAGCGCTATCCCCTGTGCTGGCAGCGTCCATCTTCTGCCCCTCTTCCTTCCCGGGGCCGCGATCTCCGGCTCTGTGACTGGCCGGAGGAGCGTGACGTCACTCCCGCACGCATGGGAGCCGCCAGTCACGGCACGATCACAGTGAAGAAACGGCATGGAGGCCATTTCTTCACTGCGCATGTGCCGAAATGACGTCGGCACATCTAGGAAACTGTATATCTCCTGAACTGTGCAGGTTTGGGAGATATGCAGGGCACCAACAGGTAAGCCTTATTATAGGTTAAAGTGGTTGCCACGAGTTGACAACCACTTTAATGTGGCTTAACGTACAAAAAAAAGCTTAGATATTAATCAATTTCCCCCAAACTTCATACAATATAAGACTCTATCTATGCCAACATACTCTGAAAATTTCATCTAATTTTGCAAATCACACCAAAAGTTATTCGCATTAAGCTATTTTTTTTTACAATCCTAAAACATTTAATGTGAACAGCTTAATGTAAAAAGAGCTTAACGTACCATAATGTGCCTAAACCTCAATCAATTGTTTTGAAACTTTGCACAACCTTTGTTCTCAAGTTCCCAAACCTTTCCTAGAAGTTTGGGTTTTGGTCATCCACAAGGCAAATTGGGGACATTAAGCTTGTTTTTTGGAGAGCTTAATGTGGCTTAATGTACAAAAACGAGCCTAGATGTTAACCAATTTCCCCCAAACTTCACATGATACAAGACTCTGTCTATGTCAACATATTCTGAAAATTTTAGATCATTTGGGAAATCGCATCAAAAGTTATGCACATTAAGCTATATTTTACAATCCTAAAACCTTTAATGTGAACAGCTTGTAAAAAGAGCTTAAAGTACCACCCTACGCGGCGTTTCATCAAAAAAATTCACAGAAGAAGTCATTTTGTGACGAAATGCCATGTAGGGTGGACGACGTGTTGACATCACTGCGCTTTACAAATCCGGAAGGAGGGGTGCTGTATGCTTGCTAGCTGGCGTTTTCTATTACGATGCAAGGCATATTGTGTCTTACTGAATTTAAGTGCATTTTTAAACTTTTATAATAAATCTCATTGGGTTTTATGCTATGTGGAGCCTTTTTTCCTTTTGGGTATACCCTTTACCAGGTTTGGGAGATTCCATGCTGTGGCATAAGAAGACCTGTCAAAGACAAAGGCATGGGCTTGGGTATTAAGCCAACATATGTTCGACCTTCTATAGCAAAGGATCAACTGCATCTGGTGCTGGACAGCACGACTCATATTTGAATCAAGGATCTATGCACACAGGATAAAACAGCCTTTTTACACAATGCAGAGGATTAACCCTTAAAGTCCCACAGTGAGTATAACAAGCATGCTTTACTGCATATATAGACTGATTTTACTGTTGTGCAGGGGCGTTGCTAGGGGGTGGCTATTGGGGCTATAGCCCTGAGTCTGGGGCCCATAGCCCTGAGTCTCTTACAGAGTGGATGCAGTTCTGCAATTAGCAGGTATCTCCCAGTCCGGAATGCAGGAGGCAGGGGCAGACTGAGCCGCGATAGCACTGGCTCCAGCTCCACCCTCGCCTCCACCTGACTCTACTCCTAGTCACTAGTTGCTAGAGCCACCTAGTGTCTAGCAAACAGTGATATCATGGTCGCAACTCCCTCCTGTCATGAAACCATAGTAAACATTCTGTCATGTAAACTAAGCAAACATTCATGTCTTATATGTTGCCTACCTTTGCTGCATGTGTCCAGTTAAAGGCCGGGCCTCCCTCCCCTGGGAGCTTTTGTAGGCCCTCTTCAGCTGGCCTTCGCCCCAGGCCTTATTTGGTAACAGAATATAAGCCTGGCAGTACAAGGCTGCATGGCTGATCAACGTTTGTCCGTGTTTGGCTTGTGTGTGATTGTCTCCCTTGGTTTCTCTGTAGTCTTATCTGTGTATTGATCCTTGGCTTGTCTGACTAACCCTTCCTGCCTGATACCTCGACCTTTGGCTTGTCTGCGGTTTCTCCTGTCTTCTGGTCAGGGCTGGTGCAAGGATTTTTGACACCCTAGGCGAAACCCCATTTTGCCGCCCCATTGGCTCCGCCCCTGACTCCACCCCCTTTTCTCTGCCCAGCCTGATCAGTGCCAATGAATTGCAGCCTGATCAGTGCCAATCAAATGCAGCCTCACCAGTGCCCATCAAATACAGCTTATCCAGTGCCAATCAATACAGCCTCACCTGTGCCCATCAAATACAGCTTCACCTGTGCCCATCAAATACAGTTTCACCTGTGCCCATCAAATACAGCTTAACCTGTGCCCATCAAATACAACTTCATCTGTGCCCATCAAATACAGCCTCACGGGGGGTGGGGGCGGAGGGGGAGTGTTTGGCAGATCAGTCACTATTTCTATATACATTTGCAAATGGCATGCGATAATACAATCTCATTATCTCAGTCAGACAGTGTCAGTTTTTACATGAATCAATGCAGAGCAGCCAGTGACAGATCAACAGTGGCCAGGCGCCCCTAGGCAGCAGTGCGCCCTAGGCGGCCGCCTACTCCGCCTAGTGGTAGAGCCGGCCCTGCTTCCGGTTGTCCTGACCCTTCGCTATTCTTCTGACTATTCTCTCTGTTCCTGTGCTGTTGCTTCCCCTCTCTCACCTGGGGCCAGCTGAGCGTGAGCTAGGGGACCCTGGGGGCCGCGACCTGGATCCAGTTGCAGCCAAATCCATCCTCACCACTAGAGGTTCTGGTGAACACCCACTGACTCTTAGACTCTGCGCCCTAGGGAAACCGATGCACTAGCTCCCTGAGTTTCAGTGTCCGTGCTCTAGGGAACCCTCTTCCCATATCAGCCGGTACTACTTAGCAGCAGTCAGCCATAGGTCCACAACTGTGCGTGCACTTCGCAACCTTCGCGTGTGCTTCGCACTTCTGCGGTGCGATTCACACTCCTGCGGTGCGCATCCATCACCTGACCTCAGGTGCCTCGACACCCCCCTGCCCAGCATTCAAAGCGGAGGAGGGTTCCACTTCCTCCTCTCCTGAGCTAGTTCTTGTGGGGCCTAAAGAGTTGAGCCCAGCCCCCTTGCCATGGTCCTGGACTGGAGCAGATGCTGCTGGTCCAGTGGCGGTGGGGTGCAGGGCAGTGGCATCTTCAAATAGGGAGGGGGAAGCCTGGGCAGCCGGGAAGAGCCCAGGAGGGAGTGAGAGAGAAGACGAGGCCTCACCACCACCCTGAGCAGCATCCCCGGTTTACTCCTTCTCCAAGCTCCTCTCCTAGCTCGCTGTGACTGTCATGGAACAGGAAGAAAAAGGCTGACCGACGACGGGTGGGAGGTAGGGGGATCACACACACCTACCCACACAAACAGAGGCTGGGAACTGCAGGCAGGGCTAGGGGGTCTCTCTTTCACTCCCTCTCATCCACCCCCTCTTTCTCTGATGTGTAGGGAGGCTCTCTGGGGACCCTGATATATGGGGAGGCTCTCTGGGGACCCCGATTTATGGGGAGGCTCTCTGGGGACCTTGATGTATGGG